>QLNU02010028.1:0-22190 GCA_006491805.2 Dysdera silvatica
AAAATGATCAACAATCTTCTTAATTTCCCAAATAGTATAATCTTCACTCATATATAAAAAAATATCAATATCTAAAAGAAATGTATGCCCAATGTTCATGAATAAAATAACTTGCAAGTTGTTGGAACTGGTTTTCTAAGTGTAGTTGTACTTGGAATGGATTAGATATTCCAGTTTTAAAAAGTATCGCTTCCTAGACTTTCTCTGAGGGATAAAAATAAATCTAAACAGTATCATTGAATTTAAACACATTAATACCGGGTGCGTCAAAAAATGTATACACACTTTGAAGTGTCATAGAAAATTTATTTTCCGTTCTACAAGGTTAAATTGCTGGGAAAAGTAAGGTTACAGCCCAGTTTGAAAAATAAGTGGTACTTTCTGGTCAAACCGAATGTTTCAAGTGGTGGTTAAAGTAAATGTTCAAAATGGTGACCTTCAGCATCAATACATGTCTGAGTACGAGCCAGCACTGATTCCGTACATCGTACAAAAGTGTCGAATGAGATTTCTGCGCACACCGTTTGAATCTCATTCCAAAGTGTGTCCTGGTTACGTGGTTTACGTTTGTACACTTCATCTTTTACTGTGCCTCATAAGAAGAAATCCAGCAGCGTAAGGTCAGGAGAACCTGCAGGAAACTCGATCGGCCCCTTGCATTCTATCCACCGGCCTGGCAAATTTTGATCCAGGAATTGAACCTTGTAGAACAGGAAATAAATTTTCTATGACAGTTTCAAGTGCGTATACACTTTTTTGACTCACCCAGTATAAAAATAAAAATAGTAATAAAAATGAGACGCGTCGTCCGGTGAAGAACTTTTTGTTTTTGTTTACTTAAAAGATAATTTTTTTTTGAATATTAAGTTTCATCTAGATACTTCCACCGCCATGCTTTACTGCGGAAGGTAACTTTTGAGGTTCCAGCTCCTTACTAGTTTTTCTCCGTATCATGTTTTCTCATCTGAATAAAATCAGTTAATTTTGCTTTCTTCGGCGTATGACATTTTTCCAGAAGGAGAAACTATTGAAAATATGTTTTTTTAGCGAAGTGCAGTCGCTTCTGTCTATTGACTTTACTGATGCTTTGTTCCTAGCTACTCGTCTATGGAATCCACGTTTATTAAGAACATTTATTATTTGGGGATTATAACTCTTATTTAAATGTTTTTCAGCTTCTTAAGTAAGCTTAGGGGCACATATTAGGGGCTTTTGTCTGGCCTTTCTAACAAGCCATGGTTTGTTATAATTATTAAAATTTTTATTTTTTCTCACCTTCATCTTATTTAGGAGTCCTTCTTCATGCATTTATCGGTTTATTACTCTATGTGCTGTTGTAAGTGGTCCGTTAATGATTTTAGCAATTTTACGAAGTGATTTTCCAGCTTTATGATGCCAGATAATTTCTTGATAGAAGATGATTCCAGATAATTTCGAGCCAGATAAACTTTCTCTCGTCTTCAGATGACTGTCCTCTTTGGCGTCCCATTTAAAAATTTAGACAAGATTTATTTCCAAAATCACGAATTACACTACTAGGAGATAAACGAATAAACAAATCGACAACTTTGAAGTAAACGTGTTTGATTTGCGCGCTTCAAATAAATTTAAAGAGAAGTGTACGAGTTTCGGTTTGGCGCCGTTATCCCACTTTGATTCGAATTTCTCTTGCCATGGCTTAAAATTACTTAAAACGTCAATAATTTTTCGGGTGTATTAGATTTAGGTATCCTTCAGTAATCAATCCGCTTAAAGAAAACTTTGTTGCGTATTTCTTTACATCCATCTTGGTATACGTACGTGTACCACAGACGTACGAGTTTCGCCTTTGAATCACTGAATATGCACTATGTGCATAAAAGCGATTAATCGCGATATAATTTAGAAATCTATTATATAGCTACGCATTCATAACGTTTACTCATGTGCCTATTGTTCCGTTTAAAATTATTGACTTTGCTGTTAAGCTATTCTATTCAGCTGTCCCATTCAGTCCTTTAATATCGCATTGCCCGATATATTTCATATCAATAGCATTCACATGAATGGCACCCAGTAACGTTACAGCTGCAAACGCGTCCATAATAGGATGTTGTTGGCATTAGTTTGCTTTCATACTCAAAATACCAGAGCATGTGTCCTGGCTTAATTATCTCTCCCTTTTGAAATATCACAGTGCTATAAAATAAATTGAAATTAAGATATTAGAAAAATCAGGGATATTTAAGGAAATTACAATTGTGACATTCATGTTTTTCAGGTCAAACTAGAGTTCTCTAACTTACTGAAAAGTTATATTGTGAAGTTGGATATTATTATCCCTCCTAGGGTGAACACAATTGCGTTAGAAATGGTTGGAAATTGATCAGGAATGGTATAATACAAAAATCGAGTGGGGTGCGCAAGTGTTTGAAACTAAAAATTAACTCATCTCAGACCGGGCTCGATTCAACACACTCTTGGTTGATATACACTACTTGTTGGTGAAAATGCAACACCAAGAAAGAGTGAGTGAGAAAGAGAGAGAGAGGGAGGGAGACAACAATGAACAGTATGTGATGTTTACTGCAACCTGATACACTTATAAACTGAAAGAGAACGCCGTCTGGTCAGTAGGTTGTAGGGCCAAGGGTATCTGCCAGAACATTTTCTCAGGGGGCGGGGTTTCAAATTTTGCTAGGGGGTGTTAAATTTCGCTTGGGGGTGTAAAATTTACTTTCAAGATTACTTAATTTCTCTTATAAAATATGTTTACCAGAAAAGAAAGGAAATAAAGTATTCAGCAGTAATGAAATATTTCGTTCATATGTACACAAAACAATTTCATTTTTTCATTCGGAGAAAAACAAAATTAAGTATTTCTTCTTGGATATTTATCCAATGGGGGAGTGTTAAACTTTGTTTGGGGAGGGTGTGAAATTCACCTTCAAGATTTTTTCTTATAAACTGTACTTACCAGAAAAGAAACGAAATAAAATATTCAGTACAATGAAATAATTCGTTCATATTTAAACAAAATTTTGGTATTTTTTATTCGGAGAGAATTCAAACATTTCTTTTTGGACATTTAACCCATTCACAGACAGTGGATAATTTTTGAGGCGGCAGGGTTTTACTTCATATGGTACCCTTTTCCCTCTTGGTATCCGTATTCGCATTTTTCTTTGAAAAATTAGTACCTATAAAAGATTATTACAATTTGCATTTGCAGAAAAAGTATAGAAAAATAATTTGCGCAATGTTTTATTTCCTTTCTTGTAATTTGAATATTTAGCGGGTATACGAACTTCTAGTTTTATGGGGGTGTATGTCAAGAAATTTGGAGGTGTCCTGGGAGTGGCCAACTCTCTAGTAGGTCCACCGCGGGCGGCGATACAGGCAGCAACATGTCTAGGTACAAACTCAATGATGGTGTCCTGAAAAATGGCTGCCTATTCTATGTGAACTATTTGCTAGAGTTCATTTTCAGAACGCGGCGGTGGCAATACACGTAACCGACGTCCAATCACATCCCAGACGCATTCGATTGGTGATAGATCAGCGGAGACTGGTAGCCAGGGAAGCACAAGTTGGCTGATGCGTGCCGTGGGCAATTGGTCATTATCTTGCTGGTAAATGGCATTTGGAAACCTCTTGAAAGAATGGTAGTATCACCTGTCGCAGAACGTCATCCACGTATCGTTGGGATGTCATAGTACCCTCAAAACGGACAAGGGGTGACCTGCTATCGTAGGCGAAGGCACCTTAAAACATGATGCCGCGCGGTGTACCGTTCCACAAATGAGGCCGGATTGGACCTGTCACCACATCGGCACCAGACTCCTACATGGTGACTGTCATTACTAAAATAGAAGGGTGACGTCTGAGAACACGATCCTGTGCCATTTCACCGTTCACGTGGCTCTATTCCGATATCATTGCAAACGGGCGTCTGTGGCGTCTGTGTCCGAGGCGTCTGTGTTGCTGGGTAAATGCTAGCCTTCTTAACGGGCGCCATAAGTGAAGGCCGTCGGCGCCTAGTCGGAGGATAATGGTTCTGGTCTATACGGGAGCATCAAGGGTGTTGTGCACATGCTGGAAAAGGGCGACAGAAGTGGACGCCAACGTTTGCCGGTGGATGCGTCGGTCCACGCGTGCTGATGTCGCTCTGGTCGCACCAGCACCCCTCAAACGTGCCGTATTTCCTTGTTTTAACAATATTCGCTACAGCCGACGCACCGCAGACGCGTGAAGGTGGCTGTCCACTGCGATTTGACGTATGGACCAACCTGCCCTTCTCAGTCAGATCGCCATTCCCCTCGTGAAATCGTCCGTCTGCTGGAACTGCCTCGGTTGACGACGGCCTGACATTCTCTGCCACTAAACGTCTTCTCTGAATTTTTTTTTTTCTGGCAGACAGAGCGCCAAAACTATTGCCGATTTTGCAGATTCTGTACTTTATATCGCACTCAACGTTGCGTCATTTACTTGATGATCTGCGTCTATCCTGCAATTTGCATAATTTCTGCTCACTTCTTCTTGGTGTTGCATTTTCATTGTCACGTAGTGTATAAGCGTTCTGTAAACTAATCCAAGATCCAATGAAACACAGCTAACCAGAACTTAATTTCGGGTCCATGCTTGCGAGCTAGGATACTATTAAATACATACAGTGGTTTGAATTGTCTTAGACACATACAGTAAAACACTAAGTGGAAATTATAATCTTTTTCTATTTTTTTTAAAGTATAGGTATATAATATTTAGCCGCCACAAAACATTTGACGCAGAACTAACAATGCATATCATCTGATTACACAGTGGTGCTTTGATTGAAGGATGATTTACAAGAAATTCACTGAGACAGCTGATGTCCCCCCAGCACTTATTGGGGCATAAATTTTGGGTTTTCGTAGCGGTAGGCATCGATTTTTCTAGGATAGGGTTGTCAGTCTCAGGCTTAGAGGATCTACAGCTTAGGGCAGTGGTTCCCAAGCTTTTTCAAGCCGCGTCCCACTTTTATAGTAGCCAAGTAATCTCCGCCCCCCCCCCCTTTGTCCACCGTTACCACATTTGTATAATAAAAGCATTTTTTACAGAATAAAGAAAACACATTAAATATAAAATTATATTATATTAATTATATATATATTACATTAATTATGTATATTATATTAATTATATTATAATAGAGAATATAATATATATTAATGTATACAATAATAAAGTTAACAACCATTAGTAGAATATTGCAATATGTATAGCCATGTTGAAATATAAAAGCGTTGGAAATGTTTGGTATAAAATTCCTTACAAAAATAATTGCAACTAAAAACTTTGTTTACAATGATACCAAATTTATTTATCTGGGAGAATTAGAAGTTTGCTAAATATTTTTTTGCACTAATAGCTGCCTGAAGAAATGTATGCAAGAAGATTTAACTTTTTGCGTTTTTCTGGAAACAGTGTTTCTCCAGATCCAGGTACCTTTTCCAGAAAATTGGAAGTGAATATGTTTTTGAGATTTGTACATATTATTTATTATGTCTTTCTACATATACTGTAGCAGAAGTTTGTTAATATGGTGACAAAATAAATTTTTATCATTTTTTTTAAGCAGTCAAAATCCTGCGAAATTCAGTGAGTTTTGTTTAAAAAAAATGTAAAAAATATTTTTTATACCTTAATTACTATGATTGAGGTACAGTTTATGTAAGAATATGCATTTTATACGTGTGGTGAATTTTGTAGTGGTAGATGGTATAGTTACTGAGAAAAAAGTACCTAAATTTGGTCAATTTAACATTAGCGAGATAGGGCTTTCCGGGTAGCCTTAAGACACAAATTCGAACTTGAATCTCAGTTTTTCTACCTGAATCATAAGAGCCTGAGTGGAAAAGAAAGGAAAAGTGAATAGGAATTCACGTAGACTTGGAAACAATGATCTTGGTTGTTATCATTTGCATACAGTATAACGACGTTAATTGTATAATATTATCAACTTTTTAAAATTATGAGAACAATACAATGTTACTAATGATTAATCACTAAATCATCACATTGATTAAACATATAACCGTCAACAGTTTCATATTTGACTAAGGCCTGTGGTATAATGGTTCAGGTTGTCTAGAAAACAATCGCCTTAGAATGGTATATAGTTGTGTTTAAGGCCATAGAACAAACCACTCATGTGACCCTGCATAATGCATTCGTGTTTTCATGGAACAGAATAAACATGGAATAGTTTTTACTTTCCACATTCGTATCTTACAAAAACATTGATAATAGTGGAAGGACCTTCAGTAAACCTTCCGTCTTTTGTGCACTTTCTTGGGTTTTCTTTTCTCTTCGAAGCTTTGAAAACACGAGCGGCCTTAGCATAGTATGTTCCCAAATAGGGTACGATAATCCATCAGACGCATTGATCTATAGCCTGAATAAGATAATGCCTCTCTTATACAAAAAGCTTTTTCTGTTTAGGATGTTCTGTTTGCAAATTTAAAGTAACGCATCAGGTCTTTTGAATAAAAGCAAGGGAATCATGTGCTTTTCAACGTTGTATGTTAAAATAGATGCATGGGCAAGAACCTTAAACGAAAGGAATGTTTTAGGCAAATCTTCTACGTTCTGAATGCTGTTTATACCATGGTGGTAGGGTCAAGCATTAGCATGAGATATTTTAACTTCGATGCATGTAGCATATTTATATTACTGTCAAAGCATGTAGCCTCTTCATGTTGCTATAAAAATACGCAGCATTTTCATATTGCTATTAAAGCATGTAAATTTCCACGATATAGTTAATAAACGTAGTATATTTATTTACATATTAATTACTTGTACACATATCTATCATAGAGGCACTTATAACTAATGTTGAAAATATTCAATACGGATTATGTGGAGGTCAAATTCACATTGTGCAAAAAGAGAGGAATTATGTGTAAAATCGACGTAGTATTAAAGTACATCACGTATTAGAAATAATGCCGTAGAGCGCTGTTTTCTAAGATTTGGGAAATTTTATTGACGATTATCAAGCACCGCGAAGTGGTAATACTATGTGTTCACTTTGAGTTCACTACAGTAGATCCCTGATGAAGAATAGCGTGGTCTATCTGATTGATACGCTCACCAGCAGCTACTTTCCGCAACGTTATTGTTAATATTTAACGATGTGATATCGTTCAATAATGATAATGAAATTAATGAAGGTGTTACAGGGCCCCAGTCGTGTAAAGTAATTTTTCAAAAATTAAACTTCGGAATGGAAAATTCAGCTATACAAAATAGTTTCATTCAAAAGTGGTTTGAGTTCAAACTCAACTTTTGGCTACAATAGAAGATAAAATTCTAATTATGTTAATGTATGAACGTATTGCATACCGTATCTTAAAAAAAAACACCTTTCTCTAAATGCAGAAAACACAAGTATGGCTTGAACTATAGACTACCTCATACTGTTGCCACATTTCTCTTCTTCTCTATTTAGGGTTAGTGGTATGGTGGGGCATCGGCGTTTCCATTGGTTCCTCTCTAAGGCACAGTTGGCTCCTAAACCAAGGCTAGCCATACTCTTAAGGGTTTTCACTTAAAACTTTAACCGCGGTCTTCTTAGTCTTTTTTTTTCCTGATCCGCTACACCTTTCTTTTTCTTTGTAGTAGATGGTTCTTTTCTGTTCTCCTAACGTGCTCCCAAATTTCGTTTTTTCTTTAATTTTATCTGCTACACTTATAATCTTTTTTATTATGGCTGCTTATATATTATTATTTTTATGGCTTCTTATATATTATTATTTTTATTATGGCTGCGTTGTGTCATCTGTCTGTCAGGGTTACTTTTATGAATATGCTCATCATTCTAATTTCCGTTGCATAGAAAACTTTCTCCTCCTCTATCTTTATTGCCCAACATTCATATTTAAATGCCATATAAGATCCGCTAAAGTAGTTGTATATCCTGCTTTTAATTTTCTTTGTTATTTTCTCCTCTCTCAGAACTCATGCTTCGAATGAAGGATGTAAAGTTTCATGAGAGTTGCGGGCCATAATTACTAGTTTGAAGGTGATGTACGTTGGGCGAAGAAGAGATCATTAACAACAACAACAATAATAAAAAATCCAGTTTTAGGGTGAAGATATATTTAAATTACTATCTACTTTTTTATTTATGTAATTATTATTGAACTTTTTAGAAAAAAAAAAAAAAAAGCTAAAATACTTCCTCTCTAGATATAGGTTCAAAAAGAATTTTTCTTATGTAGACATAGGATATTTTTGAATTTCTGAAATACAATCTATATTTTGAGTCCTGAAATATCATCGCAAACTTCCAAAGATTGTTCTTTTCTCTTCACCCTCTTTTCTGGCTACAAAAATTTTCATTTTTTGTTTCCAGAAGTTTGTTCTTTTTAGAAATTTTCAAAATGCTTTGAGTTTTTCCCACAAACATCTAAATGATTGATTTTGCAGCATTTTGAGGAGTAAAATGAAAAACGAATGAACAAATAGCTTTTCTTTTAGATTTTAAACATCTAAAAAATATTTGTCTATGTCTGCAAAAGAATGTAGGAAAAAACACCGAAAAAGCTAATTCGATACTTTGCGAGGAAAAACAATCATTAGAGCTTTCCTAATAACAAGCTTAATTAAAACGATTTTAAACAATATAAAGTAAGAGGAAAAATTTAAAAATCCTTTATTTTCTGCTCTGAAAATTTTAACCAAGAAATATGTGATTTCTAGTTATGTGGCTTTATACTTTTTTAATTACGTATGCCTTCTGAAATGAGATTTTGTCTTTCAAACGCACCTCCATATTCGTTGTCTTTTTAATTTTTGTATACTAAGACAAAGGTTTAACCTTTTAAACTAAAGCAGTCGCAAACATTTTATTACGGGACATTTTAAAAATTGAAGCATAAATTGAAATAAATAAATAAATAAATAAATAAATAAATAAATTGAAGCTTAAATTCAAACCAGCTTACAAATCTAATGAATTAATTGCTGTTGTTATTAGTGTTTGTATTGATTTAAAGATCTTCTAGAGTCCTACATTAGTTATTACTTAATACTACACTAAACTTATATGATATATTATTGTACTATCTATTATTTATACTGCACAGTATAATTATAATGTAATCTGTTTTTTAAAAGTTTCTATATTTATCAAGTAGGCCTTGAATGTAAATTCACAAAACCTTACATATTTATTCAAAGGAATTCGAGGTGGTAATACTTTTTGTAAAAATACAGTTTATGGAAATAGTCCAAAGGCTATTTGCATCTCAAACTATTTTCGCTAGAAACAACTTCCGATTATCTGCCTTGGTGATTTTAGAAGTGATGCCTTACGAGTTCCGGGGTGTGTTTCCGGTCCAGTATCCGGGGCCGTTTTCCGTAGCAGCCGCTGATTTCGGTTCACGTTAAATGACGACACCTATGCGAGCTTGCATCTTTGTATTCTGTGTATGGTCGACATTCGACTACCCCTTTCCTACCAATCCGCCTTGGCAGTTTTTTTTATGCTATCTGAGCGTACTGTCTGGGATTACAGTGCCGCCTCCGGCGGCCACCCTTCCCAATCTACGTTACGCCCTACGAGTTACCACTTGGCCAACGGTTGGTATGTGAATAGGATATCAAATATGCAATCAATTTAAAGAATAAGTGATTTGACGGTTGAAGCTAAGATAGAACAAGTTTTCTCGAAAATGTCAGTGAATAGAAATTGATCAAACATAGGGAAATATAATAATAATAATAATAACAACTTTATTTATTCTCTACATATACATGGCGCAGCATGAAGCCGTTACATATTGTAGCAAGTCCCGGGAAAAAAATATGGTGGTACAACAAGCCCAGGATCTGATATTGAAATATTTCGGTTCTTTTATTCATTAGTTAGTCATTATTAGTTAGTCATTAGCCATTGCACTGATATTGTTATCGACAATTTCTATTTAAACTAGAGCAATAAAGTCATAGTAACTATATTAATGACAGTGTTATAAACATTTTTCGGTTAGTCACTTTCATCTGTATTTAACATATATTAAATATTAACAAAACACAATGTCATTTAATATTATGCAAGTTATTATCAATTAACATTTTCTTTCATTTTTGAATAATACTACAATTCCAAGAAGCAAGGCAAGGGCTATATAATACTCTCTTTCAATAATTTTTCTCTTATTCTTTTTTCAAATAAATTAATATTGTTGGAACATTTTATTTCTATTGATAAGTCATTCCACATCTTGGCTCCTTTGTAATTAATATTGTTCCTTCCATTCTTTGTTCGCATTTGAGGTAAGTTTAGTTCATTATATTTCCTAGTCCATTCATTTCTAGTTCATTATATTTTCTGTTCATTATATTTTCTAGTTCATTACATTTTTTCTGTTCATTATATTTTCTAGTTCATTATATTTTCTGTTCTTTGTATCGCAATTTCATTAATTGTACATGTTTGTTTTCTTTTATTCTTCCAAACATTTTGTTCAGTAGGCAATATTTATGAACTTTAGTTAATGATAATATTTTATGTTTTATTGAAAAATATTTCCAATATAATTGACAGTTTGCAATTATTAATTTTATTGCCTGTTTTTGTGAATTATTCAAAATCTGTCCGTTCCTGTTTCCAAGATTTCCCCAAATGTTATTGCAATATATTATGTGGCTGTGTATCAATGTATAACACAAGTCAAGTTTTATTTTTGTAGGTAATATATCTTTATATCGTTTCAGATTCCAATTCCCTTACTCATTTTGTTACTTACTTTATTTATGTGGGTGTTCCAATTTAATTTATTAGTTAATTTTACACTTAAGAAATCTATTTTTTCCACGATCTCTAACCCCTTTCCTTCAATCTCATTCTTTATCTTTTATATTTGTGTCAATTTTTTTATTTTTGTTCAAAAATAATATTACTTTTGCTTTATTTACATTCACCTTCATCTGATTTAATATAAACCATTTCTCATAATTTCTAACTCTTTCCTTATATTATTTTATTGCCTCTCTTACACCTTTTTCCGTTACTATAACACTGGTGTCGTTTGTAAATAATGTTACATTTTTTTCCCTTTGAAGCATTAAATAAATCGTTTACATAAATGGAGTGTAATAATAGGCCAATATTAGACCCTTGCGGGACTCCAAATCTATTGACCAGTTTTTCTGATTTTTCATCATCAATATATACCATTTGTTCTCTATTTGTAAGGTAGTTTCTTACGATATTATTTATTTTACCGCTTAGTCCGTAATGATTTAACTTTTCAAGTAATATCTCTTTATTTATTATGTCAAAAGCCTTACTGAGATCTAAAAATATTCCAATTCCGATTTCCTTATTTTCTAGTGTCTCTTGCAGTATTCCAACAGTTCTCAATAGTGCTGCCTTTGTGTATCTACCCTTTCTGAAATCATACTGATGTTCATTTAAAATATTACATTTGTTTATAAATTGCATATTTCGTTCTTATACGAATTACGTTATTATCATCATACAAATGGAAAAGTCAGAATTAAATTAAGAGTGATTACGCCTGTTTCTCACTCTTGTTTACTTCTGCGGATTTATTTGCAATTTTTTTTGTAACTTTATTTTCGGCAAACCATATGAAGTAAAACACATTATGCTGTAGTGAACACAAAACAAAGAGTAATATAATCACATTGAATATAAATAGAAAATAGGAGGAAAAGAAAAAACAAACAAAAAAACAATAACATAGATAATATTGTGGATGTGAGCATAATACAGTTAAGTTATGGTAATTTGTATTGGCAATCACAATATTAAGATATTATACAAGCTTAATATTTTGTTTCTGTCCTTCCCTTATTTATTTTCCATCCTTTTTTGAGAATATGTAGAGCTAAATTTCTGCAGAATTTGAAGTCTGCCTGGGCAGCACAGAGCAAAAGATAATAGATTATAATATAATAAGAGTAAAGATAATGGATTCTTCAGCTATGTATGAAATAGTGTACAATTTTAGGATATTAGTATATTATAGTTATATTATATTTTGAATAGGAGTGAAAATTTGAACAAAAATAATACAAATATAATTACATAGTTGCAACTTACATTTTTAAAATTAATTGAAAAAATAAAACTTTAAATCATACGGCATTATTTGGAGAGAACCATATAGGATATCTGAATATAGCCTACATAAAATAATGGTTGAAAAAATTAAGAAAAATGAACATATGGTTAGCATGGATATCCAGGGTTATAATTATAATAATGAGCGAAATTCTAGAAGAAAATATCAATATAGCCTTCTGAAAATAAGAACAGAATTGCATAGAAAAAGAATAGAATATATTAAAAACTGGGATAGCTTGCCTAATATTATTAAAAAGAAGAATGATATTGGGTTATTTTAAAATAAACCAATGGCTTATTTGATGGATGGAGTTTTCTGGGCTCAAACGATTAGATGGGGTCCTCGGTTTGTTAAATCGCAAGATTTTTATTGCGGACCCGCCCCATTTTTTTGCGGCTTTTGTGCTTGCCTTTTATCTATTATTTATAAAATTCATATATCTAATAATAGTGAATGTGTATTTTAGATGGAATACGAAGCTATTGTGACAAACAAATAAAAATTGAATTGAAACAACTTTGGAGTCTGACCCCATCCATGCTTGTATCGCCGAAAATTCGTGAAAAAGGTGCTTGCAGTGTTGTTTCTAGTATATTTATGTATCTCAAAGAGTTCATTCGTCTCTTACGGATGTACATTTTGCCCACACAGTCTTCTACCATGCATCCGAAAAGCATTACAGTGAAACCACTATGTTTCACCGTAGGCTCTATGCACTCTTCCATATATTCCTCAACTACACGTCTTCTTACATAAGACACACCAGGTGTTCCAAATTCCTGTAGTATTGAAATTATTTTACTACCATTCTAAAGAGCTTTACAAAAAAAAGTTGCTACATATTGATAATTTCACTCTAATTTGAATAAAAGCAAGTGAAATGAAACATAGCTGAATGTTTGATTCATCAGACCATAGAACATTTGCCCAATCTTCTTCAGTAAAGTGACAAGATTTAAGAGTCCATTCCAACCTCTTATTTTTGTTCATTTCAGAAATCGATGGCTTCTTCCTGACCTTGCAGACTTTCCATCCAGCTTTCACAAGACGTCTGCTGGTGGCTGGAGCAGCGATTCTTTCTTTTGCTGCTTCTGATAATTCTGAAGCTCATTGAAATGAAGATTTTCTACGATTTTTCAATGACATTCGTTTCAAAAGTCGGTTGTCCATAGGTGTAGGGATCTTTTTGTTCCCACCACTTCGACGACCGAAATGACTACTAGCATTCTTAAGACGTTTGAAAGTGTATTGTACCACGCATCTCGAGCATTTTACTTTTCTGGCAATTTCATATTGGCTATTACCTTGCTCGTACAAAAATTGAATTTTCAACCGTTGTTCGTTGTTAAGCTCCTTAGTTTTCAGCAGTTTGTGCAGACAAGGCCTCAAATTGAGATGAGATAAGCAACAATCGCATGCGCAACTACAAATTAAAACAGCAAATGCCACCGACTGCTCCCAAAAAACGCCTGGAATTTTCAATTATCGTCCTGGAAATGTTTTATTGGTTGTCAATTGCAATGACGTTTGTCTGGTGGTAATGGGTAAGAGAAAGAGGGGAAGACCACGGTTGAGATGGAAGGATAAAGTGACGGAAGAGCTGGAAGAACATGGATGGAGAGGAGAAGAGGACTTGGATAGAAGATTGTGGAACGGAAGATGAGCATAACGTCGACCCCATATAAACGTGGGAAAATGGAAAAGTGAAAGAAGAAGAAGAATTGCAATGACGTTTGCATATTTATTTCAACTTTCTACTACGAATGCACTCATAAACATATGAGGTGATTTCAAGTAACACATCCGCAGTTCAAATAGAAAAATTACGGCGCCTAATACTTTTGATCAAGGCTGTAGTTGCATTATGACAAACAGACGATACCACCTACAAACTCCGCTATAGCAAAAATGCAAATTAAGGCATAAATTTTGCAGGGTGTTTCCCCATATTTGCCCAATCCCTGTAGCTTTTAAAAGATAATAGAGAGGAAACACAGGAGCAATGACTAAATAACAGCACAAGCGAAGAAAATATGATGCAAAGATTTGGCCACCCGTCCCGTCATGAGAAATTTCTCGTTAGAATAAAACGGTGAACTTAAAAGTGAGTTTACGTGAAATCACTAAATTCGAGAAAAGCCTTCATTAAGCAATGCATTAGTGGCATTAATCCTATATAAAGTTGGAATACAGCTTTCAGGATTCAAACTTCTCTATTCAAGTGCTGTTCCGTACAACTAGCTCATAATTAATTCACGATAAGTGTCTTTTTGTCACGCCTTAAAGTATTTATTAGCCCGTTCTTCACAAAGTGCCGCAATAACTTAAGTGGTCTTTAAAGGCAAAATTTGCATTATCTAAACCGAATTATGCATTATTTATTTCTACATTAAAAGTTCCAGATATGATTCATAATTAAATCTAAACTCCAGTGTGGTAGCTGATATATTTACACGAATTTCTAATCTTATTCCCTTAAATATCCATTCCACTTTAAATTTTTTTATAACTAGACACCGCTTTCGGGCGCCATTAAGAATACGATACGATATTTTATAACATCGTTAATGAATACACCTTTTAACGAAACAATGCAAAATTTCAACAGGATATTCCATAACAAACAGTTATTTCGACACTGGCGTAAGGTTTAAAAAACACGACGTTTTGAAAGTCAACTGTTCTCTTTGTCCTAAGCTTATATACCCGCATGTTGGGAATCCCCATCTGACGCCATTTGGTGCGAAGTATTTCCAGCTGGGGAAACCCCAATCGGGGAAACCCTCGCCGGGAAAGCCCCCGCACCCGACGACGTCAGATGAACACCCCCAACTCGAGGTTTTGCAAAAATCCTGTAAGGTTCTGGTAGAGGTTTTGCGGTGTTTATTGCACGACTCCTCAAACAGTAGGTTTCCCATGATTCCAAAAACAGTCTACTACCCAGATTCATCACATTTTGATGGAATATTTTCATCGAATGCCAATCTGGTTCGTGACCTTCCCTGAAGACTTTTAAATTTATATATATTTATATAAGATATTTAAGAGACCTATATCTTGTATTATTAGAATTATTTACAGAGTATGATATAAAATCAATTGACAAAATTTAATTTGTAAAACGGCTAAACTTCTGTCTTAAATATAACGTGGTATATTATGGCACTGGTTATTATAAACAGGTAAGAGGGCTTTCTCAAGGGAGGAGTGTATTCTTCTTTAGCTGCAGATTTATACTTACATAAATATGAAAGTTTATCTTCACCAAGAACGGATTTATTTTTTGGAAGATATATAAATGATATAATCTGTATATGCTATGGTATGGAGCATCAATTGGATCTTGATTTTTATCCCTCACGATTAACACTGAAAGATACCTCTGTATCTAGAATTCGAGTTCACATTTTAGATTTACTTATTACTATCAATGAAAATAATAGATTTGTCTTTCAAATATGCGATAAAAGAAAACAATTTTCATTTGCTTTTGTTCAGTACTTGCAATATGACACATGTCTCAGAAAACATGTTATAAAAAATTTGATTTTAGGTGAACTCTTCAGACAGAAAGTGCTTTCAAATAGTGTTGAAGCCATTTCTGAAAGCATAAGTTATTTTAAAAAAACTTTCGTTTTAAATGGCTTTCCAATGAACTATATAAATAGGACATTTGCAAATTTCATCGCTAGAAAGAAATCTTAAATGTTTCTTATAAAGAATAATCATTGCAATTAAATACATCTAATCGCAGTTCTCAAATATAGATGGAAGCACCTGTTCATCATTTCTTTTAGATAGCTGGTATTGCTTAGTTTATAAGATGTGGCAACACTTTCAAAACTGCCTTTGACTGATCGTGTGCTTTCTTTTTAGTTACGAGTTTGAATTAATTTCTACATTACTGCTATTACAAGGTAAGTTAACCACTTACTATTTTATTATTAATAAAATATTCTTGCAAAAACTCTGCTAAAAATTTTTAAAAATGAAAAATTTCTGACACTGGACAAATTTATCTATAGTTTTTTGCATTTGTGGTGATACTTGGACTAAGTTTGTTGAATTACTACTTGTAAGTTATTCAACAGTGTTACTCTGATGTGAGATGTATCTATGACTTTCTGTTTCTTTCGATTTTTTGTCTCTTTCAAGAAAAAAATTTGTTTTAATCTCTGCCACATGGATGGTTATAAACAAACAGATCTCCCTGTATAATGTCTGTATTGAATGGGGAACGTTGGATCCTTAAAACATTGTTTAACCCAGGATTATTGGCTCATAACTACAATCAATGTTTGTACATTGCAGATCCAATTCTTCTTTCTTATTCAGACCAGCTATGATCTAAATTAAACAATAATATAAATCAACGTTTATTGGCGTAGTGATACCAGCGCCGATGGTATGGCGTGATTAGATGGTGAAACGTTCGAAAGAAAATAAATATTTCTGCGTTCGGTGGGATATGAACCCACGACCTTCCACTTTGTTGTTTAATTTGATCTGCGTAGTGTTCGATTTATTTAAATATAAACAGCTATTATCTGTCTAAATTTATTGATTTTTATATATATATATATACATATATAAATGAAGAATCAATAAATTTAGACAGATCACACACACATTTAAAATGTATTAAAAAGCGACAATTTTAAAAGAAAGATAAAACGAGAATATTTTTTAACGTGTAAACATATAATTTTCAGACACAGCTTGTTTAATATAGACACAATTTTCGCTAAAGCAAATAAAACTACGTTTATATTTGCTTAGTATAGTTTAATGAAGCACCAATTATTAAAAGTGTAATTGTTACATAGAAAAAATAACGATTCATAATTTGAGTGGTTGTTTGGCACACTATAACCCTAGATATTTTTCCGCCATAACAAGCAAGTAAGCAAACAAAAATAAACAAATCTTTAGCAAAAATTTGTATTTACTACGCCAGTTTTGGTTCTCAGTGCTTGTGTCGTGAACTTCAGAAATGAGAAGACTAGTTCGGCTTAAATGTAAGTAATTAAGCCCTAAATAAACGCATGGCATTCCCAACTAACGAGAACATCTGTTCTAGTAGTGGTTGTCTAAATTTCGTTTTGACTTAAATTTCCTTCACAGGGCGCACTGGGCATTCGAAGGCGGATTAAAAGATCGCACAGCTCGAACGTGCTTGCACTTAAAAGAGAGACTGCCAATTACCATACTCCACTTAAACGGTGTTCCAGTTCTTTCAAGTTTTCTTTGGAGGTTTGATGGGTAGCAAAGTGGTCTACAATTCAAAAGTTGATTTCCAAATCAGCCATGCACATTATTTTTTTGATACTTATAGGAAAAATTTCGATTGTGTCTCTTCTGAAATATCAATTTTATAGTTAGGGTTAGGATCTATGGGTTCTTATGTAGTTTAGTAGATCGGGCCTCAGTCATCCTTCAACAACTAAAATACAGAAGGTGTTTACACATTTTTAGAACAATTTTAGGAACATTTAAATATTGTTCAGGATGTAAATATTAAGTTTTTACCTGTTTGATTTGGAAGCTCTTTTTCTGGATTATACGTCTGCATCCGCACGTCCATAATAAAAAAGGCTTTTCATAAAATTTATAGGAGCATTGTTTTCCACTCTTCTTGCACTACATTCCTGAAGCCATCAATCGTGGTGGGTTTGCGTTTCGAAAGAGCAATTTTAGCAGGTCTAATGCACGATAGTCCATAGGTGAAAAGTCAGTGGACTTTGCAGGAATATGTTGAAAAGTTGCATATGCAATACCTGTATCAGTCTCGATGTTTTCAAGCATTGCAGTCGAAGATTTCGAAGTATGGATGGTAGCTTTGTCTTGGTGTAGTTTCATTTTTTGAAAGTCGTTGGGATAAAGAACTGAAATTTCTTCTGTGAATATCGGACGTAAAACATTCGTCTGGTAGTATGACGATTTGATTGTAAACTTTTTTTCCACTCTTCTTAATTCTAATTTCCCACTATAGGAAAAACCTGCGACAATCATAAATCCTTTACTAAAGCTTTCTTTGCATTCTCAGAATCAGGCTTGTACATTCTTTTCTTCGCGTTTTCCATAGTAAGTAGTCCCTTTTTTCGTTGCAGTCATTTGGGTATACCCTTGCTGCACCAACAGTTACAATGTATTTACATTCATCTCCTGCTAAACTGTTTTTATACAGGGATTTACAAAGCGTTCTGTGTTTAGCCACATACCTCGATAAGAGCCGGTGAACATTATGTGTTTTAGATTTTTTTAAACTGTAAATCTTGATTTATTATTTTGTTTATTGTTGATACAGATATCTGTAAAGATTTTGCAATTGATTTCTGCGTCGGCAGATTTTCTCCTTTTAACAGTGATTTCACTTCAATGATAATTTCATTATATGCATTGAAAACGTTGTTCCTCCATTTTGTCATTTATTTTGTTTCTTCCCTAGACTTTCTTCAAAGGGAGTTTGGATTGCCCAGTATAACCATCCTCCAAGTAAATTTATCGGATATATTATTGCACTATGTATTAATTACACTACCTAGCCTAATTATAGGCATAGTCGTAAATGATATTATTAATGGCATAAGCTTGCTCGCAAAAGGCAACCTAGAAACCTTTTCCAACCCTGCTACGGATCCGTAGAAGCACCGATACTGGGCGGTCACAGACTATAAATACTCACCTACGAACAACATTCGACTTGCTCAATTTTAAGCATTTACAATTATTTTTTTTTTAAATTCGTAAACAAGAGCGTCAGCAATTCTAAAAGTTAAGGGACACAAGCATGGGTGCCCATGTGTGGGAGGGGGGGGCAGAGGAGGGCTCGAGCCCCGATAGCCATTCAAAAATTTGATTTGCAAGGTTCTGTCGTGCATTTGCTTTCAAAAGTTTTACAAGCGCATTTTAAAATAGGGTACTTTTTAGCTCATTACTAATTGTCAAGCAGTATCAATTATTTTTGTAGCATTTTAGTATCTTGTACATTTGTACATTTACTAAAGTGTTTGGCAGCCTTGAGCAAAAGGCAATAATTTTTCTCAGCCCCCCCCCCACCCCAGAAGTACTCATATGGACGCCCATGGACACAAGTACTATTTGCTACACTTTAGACAGGGCAGTCTTATTGGCATTGAGATATTTGGCGATTAGACACTATGACAAAGGAAGTAATCAATGGGCTTGTGAAATGCCAAGTTAATCACGAGAGTGTATGGAAAATAAGGTCCTTCAGCAACTAGCGGTAATAAACCGCTCGAGTCGTGACCAAAGTACTTCAAAGTCTCTAATAATTGCTAATTTAGGTTGTATTTGCGAAAAAAGCAACGTTTCGCATTACACATTATTATATCATGAATATATTACGTATGTCCTATATCAAATCAAAGTTTATCCGTTAAAATTAAAATTTGAAAGAAATAGAGCAAAATAGCCAATTTGTGATTAGTTTTGTGATTGCTTCTCTGTTTTGCTTTGTCCTAATCGAGGTTGGAAATGAATGAAAGGAAAGATCAATTTTCCTCGCTGAACTAGAAAATCTACTCACACAGTAGCAATCAAGGTAAAAAGTAGCTATACAATGGTACTTTTCTGAAAGAGTTCACTTTCTAGCTTTATTAAAACGGACATGTAATGGAATTCGACTGTCATTGGATCATAAAGATAAAAATTTTATCAGCCACATTTGGATGTGTAGATTCAGAAAGCTTACATTCTTCGGGAAAGATTATTGCGGTAATTACTTACGTTAAAATTACCTTAGATTTTATCCACGAAATTTCGAAAGAAATAAAATAATAATCAGAATTTTCCCAATAAGATTTTCATGGTGAAGAGCAGAATACAATTTGTGGCAACCTTGATATGATTTGTGGCTAAATTATTTTTTTAATACCGATTGTAAAAATTTAATCACAGAGTTACGACACTTAAAATTATCTTTGAAGTTTAATGAACAATAATACCAGAGAGTGCTTTCTCCTGGGCTTTCTTTGTCCGCAGAAAGATTTTCTATTCTTTTGAAGCACTTTATTTAGAATTTCAATAACAGAACGCTTTTTCGAAAGGTATTAAACGCTACGCCATCTAGGGCGGTCGCTAAATATATTAAACGAGCAAATTAATATTAACAAAATTTGGATCCAATGCTTTGAGTTAGATATTGCACTGTGGAAGATCGACCAAGTGAATAAAGTATTGAAAAACACTTGCACTTCAAAATCAGGAAAGAGGTCAGATCATCTCGGAAATTATTTATTGACTTACAACGAACGTCTAAAAATTGGTGCAAAATGTTTTTCTTTCTAACTTGGGAGTCGTTATTTGCGATATTATTATAACATTAATAAATTTTTAAAATTCCGATATCGAATTAATGATTTCTTTAGAATCTTGAAGAATTATTTTATTGTAATATCCTAGCAAATATTTGTTTCGTATATCTAACGAAGAGGATGGATTTTAAAATACTCATTATTTATATACAGTGGCACCTGGTAAAGTGACGACCTTGGTAAATTGACCACCTCAATAAGGAGATCATTTTTCATAGGAGAAAACTGGTAGGGACTTAATAAGGCCTGTACCAGAACTGTTTGTCATGCACAGTGACCACCTATATACAGTGACCATTGCAGTATGGTCGCAAAGGTGGTCACTTTAGACAGGTTCTACTGTATATTAATATTGTGGGAGTGATTTTGAAAGGATAATGTAATTTAAGTTTTGATTATTATTTTTTTTTTATTTATTTATTAATAAATTGGTTCATGGTTAACCAATTACAATGATGTTGATTGAATTGAAAAAGTAATAGAATTATTTGAGATATAGTTGGCTATTTAGATTATTAAGTCGCCAATTTGGCGAGAGATTATGAACTCACCACATGTTTTAACCTTTTACAAACATCCGTTATTCCAGGTTTCATTCTGGAAATTGAATATCGAAGTTCATTCTCATGAAAATCTACAAGGGTTTGATACACTAGATTGAACTTAGGAAATTAATTAATTTTTTTTGAGGGTCGTGATCTGTCTAGTGGATACAAATTGGTTGGATTCCACTAATAACACCAAGAACGGTGCAGAAAGAGGACCGGACGGTATAAAACAAACTAAACTTCATTAATGTAAAAAATACCCATTTAAAATAGAATTTGAGTAAAAACAACCTTGTTATTTACTACTTAAGTCTGCATTTAGGATTTTAAAATAATTACATACTAAAGTAATTGCACCTTTTTCTGGCAATGTTTTTAGTAGTTATGATATACAATAATACAAGTAAAAGTGACATTAATTTTACAATACAATATAAAATTCTAATAATTCCCCCCAGGGATTAAAAATTTTAATTATAAAAAATAACAATAATTGTCAACTAGTTTAGACATTAATTTGTAAATTCAGCAGTATGAGTTTCATTTAATTTTTTTTATAATTAGGAAGAATTCCAACGTCAAACTATTGATCTCATCAACTTTACCTTTTACGCTGTCTGGCCCACACAAAATAATCATTTTAAAAGAAGAAAAACATGCAGAATATTGTACGTTAAGTTACTAAAGAAAATTAAACTTTTAAAGCTTAAAGGGGCACAGGAAGAGAAGAAAGGAAAAAGATAATTATCAAGGGGCATAGCCCAGGAAGATTCGACTTTTACAGTTTGAGATGGTCGAGGCATCTGCCAGATCTTGCAAACTTTCAAGTTTTCGAAGAAAGTATTTTGGCCACTCGAGAAATAAACGGAACCAAAAATCTAGCCAAGAGCCAATTTCCACAGACCATTCGATAACATGGGCAATGCGCCCACCAACCTTGGTCGATATCTTCTTTAGCTCCTTTTGGTGGATGAGTCATACATTTCATCCGCCAATTTTGCAGGTGCAGAAGCACGTGTTCATCTGGTGTGACCTGGCCCTTGTATTTTCTCATAAACTTAGGCCATAAGTGGTAGCCGATGATGGTTGTTTTTCCCCATAGGGTACTACTATTAAGCTAGACTGAAATTGCGCTGGCATTTTTACGACGTTCCTTAGTGGCTGTGTGGCAAAATATGTAG
>QLNU02010034.1:0-31694 GCA_006491805.2 Dysdera silvatica
TGAAAGCAACAAGAGCCTTAGGGTTGTTAAAGGAAGTTTATCTGTTGGGAAGAAACACATCATTGCATTAAAAGGAGAGGATGGCACCGTAACAAGAAATAGGGAAGAAATACTTAGAAGAGTTGAAGAATTCTACAAAAATCTATACGAAAGTAACAGTGGATTAAACGAAGACATTGAAATAGTCGAAGGAACAGCTCCTAAAATCTTAAAAGAAGAAGTTTCATTTGCAATAAAAAGTATGAAGAAAGGAAGAGCCCCTGGTGATGATGGTATTACATTAGATATCCTAAAAGAAGCTGGAGAATATGTAGAAGACATACTTGCAAAATTCTTTACCAAATGTCTTAACAGCGGTAACATACCAAACCAATGGGATTCTGCAACAGTAATTCTTTTGCATAAAAAAGGTGATAAAGAGGATTTGAAAAATTACCGACCAATTAGCTTGTTACCTGCTATTTATAAAATCTTCACAAAAGTGCTAACACATCGCCTGCAGAAAAAATTAGATGCAGCTCAACCAAGAGAACAAGCTGGATTTCGAAGTGGATTCAGTACAGTGGACCATATTCAAGTATTAAGAGAATTAATTGAAAGAACACATGAATATGAACTTCCATTGTGTGTGGCATTTATTGACTATGAGAAGGCCTTTGACTCTATTAAAACATCAGCAGTCATCAACTCTTTAAGATCAACAGACATTGAGGATGTGTACATTGACATGGTGAAACGTGTGTATAAAAATGCAAGTGCAAAATTTCGGTTACATAAAGATACCAAAACTATCAAAATTGGTAAAGGTGTGAGGCAGGGAGATACCATTTCTCCAAAACTTTTTACTTCAGCTTTACAGATGATTTTTCAGCAGATAAATTGGAATAACAAGGGAATAAAAATAAATGGTGAATATTTAAATCATTTGCGGTTTGCTGATGACATTGTTATTTTTTCAACGAACCCATCAGAACTCCAAGACATGGTACAGGAGCTCTCAACTAGAAGTAAAGAAGTTGGACTCAAGATGAACCTACAAAAAACTAAGATCATGTTCAATAATTTCGTAGAGGAAACAAAAATACAAGTTGACAACATTGAGCTAGAAATTGCTGATTCATATATTTACCTTGGCCAGCTGATTTCAATGGATGGCAACATTATGAAAGAACTCAACAGACGTATTAAACTTGGCTGGAGTGCATTTGGAAGAAACAGTTTTATCCTGAAGGGGAAATTGCCTTTGTGTCTAAAAAGAAAGGTCTTCAACCAGTGTGTATTGCCAGTCCTCTCTTATGGATCAGAGACATGGAGTCTAACAGTTGGAGCAATACGAAAGTTACAGACAACGCAAAGGAGCATGGAGAGGTGCATGCTTGGAATAACTAGGAGAGATCGAAAAAGAAACACTTGGGTGAGAGAGCAAACTAGAGTAGAGGACATCATTGTTAAAGTAAAAGGGCTGAAATGGCGATGGGCTGGGCATATTGCAAGAAGAACTGATCAACGATGGACAACAGAAATTCTGAACTGGATTCCAAGAGACCACCGAAGACCTAGAAAACGTCCTCAAACTAGATGGGTGGATGAAATAAGAAAACAGGTTGGGGTGACGTGGAAGCGAATTGCTCAGGATAGACTTGTGTGGAAAGCATTTGGAGAGACCTTCATCCAGCAGTGGATAGATAATGGTTGAATATGATGATGATGATGATGTATGTGCATATAAATATATGAAATTTTGTAGCTCTGCAACTCCCCGACCCAGCCTTGAATAGGATTGAAATTTATTCAACCCATATGGGTAATATATCTACTATGATATTATTCTGACGATGCAATTTAAATTTTTTTAGATTTAGAAAATACTGTATAGTCCGTTCGTGGAAAATTGACCAGTGGTACCGTTAGAATTCACGGAAACTAACGTAACAAACGGGTTGGTTCATTGCAGTAGAGGGAAGGGCGTCATTTCATAACTGGTTTTTCGCGCAGACAAACGTGCGCCAAAAACTAGTTATGAAATGACGCCCTTCCCTCTACTGCAATGAACCAACCCCTTTGTGACGTCAGCTCCCTTGAATTCTAACAGTATCACTGGTCAATTTTCCGCGAACAGACTATAGGCATGAAAAGGTTAAAAATGGGGGAAAGCAGAAAGCAAAAGCTTGTTGCGAGGCTCTTCACCAATTCGGAAACTTACTTCACAAAACAAATTTTTCCAAATTTTGGGTTCCTAAATGCGTATTTATACAAAATTAGTACATGAGCGGTATTTTCCAGTGAGTGTATATATCTGAAGGTATCACAAAACCAAACATTGATTTATGTAGATTTATGGTCTTATTAGAGAAACTGTGATATAGGGCAGGATGAAGCACACACACGCATCTTATTTAGATAGAGACTTCCACTAGAATTTGAGTACTAGAAAAAAAATTTATTTATTTATTTTTGTGAAATAATATTGACGTGCTTGTAAGAGAGTAACCCTCCCTCATAAGTCCCATTAACTCTCTTTCTAAACTTTCTGCGTAGACCAATGTCCGTCTCTTTTCTTAAAGTCAAGTCTTACATTTATTTCATAATTCAGAAAAATTTCGTCTTTCGAGCACTCAGCAGTTTTCTTTGAGCATCGTCCTTTAGCAACCGAGACTCACACTCGGACACTAAGGTCCACTCTTCTTTCTTACAGCGTCCTAGGACTTTTCATATTTCTTCTCGGGAAATTTCGTAGAACATTCTCGCTGCATCATTTTAGAAAATTCTTTCCTCTCTACTACTTTCATACTTCGTCCCTTTATTCGAACTGGACCACGAAGTCTGGTCTTTTTCAGATGATTTCTTAAGAATCCTTTTTTTTTTCTCGTTTTTTTTCTTAAATTTTCCTAACCTATTCTAAAATCGTAAGCGACCTTTTCCTTAATTTTTGAATATTTTCCTTGATCAAAAAATTAATAAAATGTCTAGAGTACCGAATAGGAAATTAGAGGGTAAATCCATTTCTCTCCTTTGTCTATACTCTTCCAGGCAAAATAATGTATTCCTGTTCCAGCCGGTCGGTTTTTAGCTATGTCTTTTTAGAAGAAAATATTTTTTTGAACTTTTAGATTTGATACAATTTTGAATAAATCAAAAAGAATCGACCACGTATTTTGATAAAACTAAGGATTATCTGCCAATCTGAAAATCGTTTGAACTTAAACTGCCTTCGCGGAAATATGTAATACAAAAGGAACTCAACGAAAAAGAAGACGCACCGACTTTTTCCCAATTACCACTTTTACAAATTTTCCTTTACTTTGTCAGTTACGAAATTATGTCAATTTCCCTAAAGCCCCTTTGATCTTCCCCATTCATATGAGTCTTTGATTCGTTTGTAAGCTATTGCAACAGGTATTTACCTGCGGTCTTAAAACCTTTTAGATCGAAACCTTAACAACTTGAAAAAACGAACTCAAATATTGACATCCAATTTCTTTTGTTATTATGTTACCTTCCACAAAAATGCCTTCCGATAACAGAGATTACCAAAATAACAATATAATAATGTATGTTTATGATAAAACAATGATAAAAGCAATTTTAATAAGATCTCTTGCATATTTCTTTCAATTCAGAAAAAGGCAATTTTCCCTTGAATAGCATCAATGTTGAAAAATGTACGGAGTTTTGGCGTTAAGAGCATTTTTAGATCAATTATTTTCAGAAAGATTCTAGTTTCTTATAAAGGGTGAAACAATTATTTTTATATTCAATAAAAATTACCCAAATCCCTTTAGGTACACAAGAATTTTTTAATTGCTCGGATTTATCGCATTAAGACTTCAGGGAATTTTTGTTTTTAAACAAGATCGAATTTTGTTTAAAGACGTTGATCCTCTTAAATTGTACCGAAATTTGTTGATCCAAGAATTCTTTTGATGGTACATGCAAAGTGTATTCAATAATTTTAATTTTTTGCTCGTAGGAGAAGTAAAGAAATAAGCAAGATTCAATTAACTGGAGTGCTATTCATCAAAGCATGGAATTATTTCCTCGTGTAGTAATATTTTTATTCGATCTTGAAATTTTCTTACGGTTTTATAAACTAAAATAGTTTGCTTTACGTATTTTCAATTCTTGTGCGTTTCAAAACCATTTTTATTTTAAATTGATTCCATGAGCTTACCTCTTTTAAAAAGGACTTAGCATTTTGAAAAAAATAATTTAATAAGCAACTAGCTGATGCGTTTTATTTTAGTTAAAATCAGTTTTTATACTTTGTCATCGACCGTCGGATATCTTACAGGCCATTCCCCGATGTTCGTTTACATTACTTGTTCTTAACTCTCAAATTTCGTTTGAAAGTTACTTTATATTGCATTTAATTATGTATATCTTAAAAACGTAATTTATGTATACATACATGTAGGTATATACATACGGTACCTGCTATTTATAAAATATTTGCTACCTGCTATTTATAAAATCTTCACAAAAGTGATAACACATCGCCTACAGAAAAAATTAGATGCAGCTCAACCAAGAGAACAAGCTGGATTTCGAAGTGGATTCAGTACAGTGGACCATATTCAAGTATTAAGAGAATTAATTGAAAGAACACATGAATATGAACTTCCATTGTGTGTTGCATTTATTGACTATGAGAAGGCCTTTGACTCTATAAAAACATCAGCAGTCATCAACTCTTTAAGATCAACAGACATTGAGGATGTGTACATTGACATGGTGAAACGTGTGTATAAAAATGCAAGTGCAAAATTTCGGTTACATAAAGATACCAAAACTATCAAACTTGGCAAAGGGGTGAGGCAGGGAGATACCATTTCTCCAAAACTTTTTACTTCTGCTTTACAGATGATTTTTCAGCTGATAAATTGGAATAACAAGGGAATAAAAATAAATGGTGAATATTTAAATCATCTGCGGTTTGCTGATGACATTGTTATTTTTTCAACGGACCCATTAGAACTCCAAGACATGGTACAAGAGCTCTCAACTAGAAGTGAAGAAGTTGGACTCAAGATGAACCTACAAAAAACTAAGATCATGTTCAATAATTTTGTAGAGGAAACAAAAATACAAGTTGACAACACTGAGCTAGAAATTGCTGATTCATATATTTACCTTGGCCAGCTGATTTCAATGGATGGCAACATTATAAAAGAACTCAACAGACGTATTAAACTTGGCTGGAGTGCATTTGGAAGAAACAGTTTTATCCTGAAGGGGAAATTGCCTTTGTGTCTAAAAAGAAAGGTCTTCAACCAGTGTGTATTGCCAGTCCTCTCTTATGGATCAGAGACATGGAGTCTAACAGTTGGAGCAATACGAAAGTTACAGACAACGCAAAGGAGCATGGAGAGGTGCATGCTTGGAATAACTAGGAGAGATCGAAAAAGAAACACTTGGGTGAGAGAGCAAACTAGAGTAGAGGACATCATTGTTAAAGTAAAAGGACTGAAATGGCGATGGGCTGGGCATATTGCAAGAAGAACTGATCAACGATGGACAACAGAAATTCTGAACTGGATTCCAAGAGACCACCGAAGACCTAGAAAACGTCCTCAAACTAGATGGGTGGATGAAATAAGAAAAGAGGTTGGGGTGACGTGGAAACGAATGGCCCAGGATAGACTTGTGTGGAAAGCATTTGGAGAGACCTTCATCCAGCAGTGGATAGATAATGGTTGAATATGATGATGATGGTAGTACGGAACAGCCTTTTTTTGTTGCATATTTTATACTGGTATGGGTTGAATAAATTTGCAACTTTCATATCTCTAACTGTACATAACTTAATGCGCATTTTGTTATGCTCAGGAAATAGTACTTATTAGTATTATCAACCTTAAGTAAATATTTTCAACAAAAAAGTATCGCCTAAATTGAAACTACGTCATTGCGGTAAATGTCATATAAAAAACTTAAAAAAAAACAGTGGAATATTTTCAAAAAAAAGATGCTTCTGAAAATCGTTTTTTCCCATATTCCTCCTTCAGTTTCAACTACAAGCGTAAAGCTATTAGTGAGTAACACAAGTGCCACTAAAACGTTATTCCAGGTTGCTTTCGACCAGGCGTGTAGCAATTCAAAAATTAAGGGGGTGCGGCTGAAGTAGCTTTAAAAAAGATCATTTGTTTCGGAATTAAAGATAAAAATGCTCCTCGATATCCAATGGAAGGACTTGAGACCTCCCTGATTCCCTCTTTTTTCTGCGTCACTGTTTTCGACAGTCTCTCATTGACAGGAAATGTAAACAAGACGAGGAATCAGATTTAAAACATTTTCGCCACGACAAAACTAACCAGTAGGAAAAGTTTAAGTGGATTCCTATATTAAGTTTTTTACGTGAATTTTTTGTTTAGTCCTAAACAGCCGTTGAACGTAGATCTCCTTTCATATAAACGTAGTTAGCCGGAGCTCAGTATGTTTACGGTTATACTGATGTACAGTGACATACTGTGTCATACATAGTGTACTGTATGCTGTGAGTTTAAGAGATGATTCTAGGTTTCGGTACGCTATTTTTTAAATACTGAGTTCTAATATGTGAGTCGCCATTCACTGAACTGCAGTTTCTTTTCAAAGGCAGTACTTATTGTAGCGTTAATTAATACATAAGTTAATAATTAATTGCGAATATTTTATTTGTAATAATAAAATTTAGCTGAGCGGTTTAGAACAGCTGACATGTGGTCAAAGACTTACTCATCTTGAATGGATCGGAAAATTGACGTACAGAACGACTAACCGAAACGCACGTAAGAAAGGATTTAATTTTATTTACGGAACACTGGCGTTCCATGAGACATAGCTTGATAAATAGTGCTTTAGACCTCTGTTAGTATGTCCAGTATGCCATTTGCAAAAAATAATTTTATAGATTTGTTTGTTTTTTGGTTTTACGGCTCAAAGACTACAGTGGTCATGCTGCGCCGGGACCTACTGTTTTCCGAGGAATCCGAACCTCTTAAGGCCTAGGGAACCAAACCCCGGACTACAGTGAGCAGTGCGATCTTTATGAGATCTCTGAGTAAGCGTTCTTTTTGCACTGCTGGGAGTCGAACCCGGATTAACGGCGCACTAGGCGAAAATTTTATAGAATATAATGTTTTAGAAAATACAAAACAGTAAGGAAGTTTCAAGTAATCATACAATTAAGGAAGTAGGGCGAAGTACGTTTTGTTCTCCATTACAACAAAAAGAATTTTTCAAGCATTCCAAATTATAGCAAAGACAACTAGAATTTGAAGTTAATTAAATATGAACGGATTAACTAATTAGTTACCACTTATTAATTAAAAATTTAACTGTGTTAATTGTCTTTTATTTTTGTCTAACTTCATTACTAATATGAACAGTTGGGTGGATTTTATTAGCTCTAGTACACCAAGAGTTGTGCTACGCTGAACGAGGTAAAAATATAAATAGGTTAATTCTTTTAGGGAAAAATTACAAGGGTAAAAATTGAAGCTACGACTTCTAAAGTTGTAATTAAATTAGAGTTAAAAATCATGAATTGTATTGCAACAAATATCTTGTTAAACTAAACGTCCAAAAGGCGAAAGAATATTTATTTTTTATTAAACAAAACGTTTCAGTTCGTTTGTTGTAAGCCAGTGTTGTAATATATTTAGTTCCTTACTAATGGAACGAGTTAAGTGTGTTAATATCTTTATTTGAAATGAATAATGTTGCACTGCCAGTATACATATGCATTTGATTGTTTTGTAGTGAAATTGGCAAATGATTTGTATGTATTAAAAAACGTATGCTACCCAGACGCCGTCTTTGTTACAGCACTCCAGTAATTGTCTTTAGGTTTGATATAGTATTTTCGTCCTTTGTACACATTACTTTCTTGAAATAAAGTAACTTCAAAAAAATTAAGAACTAGGTTCCTCTAATTTTACGGTTTTCTAGTTTGTCTAATAGTTTGTTATGATTAATGAAATCGAATGCTCATCTTTTTCCCATCTAGAAATCAGTTTGCAATTTCTCTTTTAAAAACTCAGATTTTTTCAAGTCCAAAGAGTGGCCAATTCCATGTTGAATATCGTCAAAAAATTTGAATTTTTCAGCTCAGAAATGTCATATTGATCGAAATACATGATAATCCAAAGGGAGAGTCGTGTTTGGGCAAATAAGGTGGATGAGAGGTGGGAGCTCCTACCATTCTTTGATTATTCACTGCGTGCTACTTACAGAATGAGGCCGTGCGTTATCATAAGAAGTAAGGTTTCTTTTCTTTTGGCTATTCCAGGCAGCCTTTACACTGTTTACACACTGCCGAGTGAATTGAGTAAGGTAGACCTCAAAGTTTCATTAGTTTTTAGGAGCTCATAATAAATTATACTTCTCGGCTCCACCACATGTACGATAAATTTTTCCCATGAATATTATAGTTCGTTCACGAAAAGTGGTTCGATGGTACCGTTAGAAATAACGGGAACTGATGTCGCAAACGGCCTAGCCGATTACAGCAGAGGGGAGGACGTCATTTCAGAACTGGTTGTTGGCGCAGACAAACGTTCGCTAAAAACCAGCTCTGAAATGATGTCCTCCTCTCCCTTCTGCTGTAATCGGCTAGGCCGTTTCTGACGTCAGCTCCCGTTAATTCTAACGGTACCATCGGACTACTTTTTGTGAAGGAACTATAGGTTTTCTGTTATTTTGTGGAATGCCATTGGTTGATATCTACTGTCGTTTGTGAGTAGGATTTTCGCACAACGCCTATTTTTCTCATCGCATGTAAATAGTTTATCCAAGAAAGGGTCATTTCAGTATCTTGTCAGAATAGAAGAACGACATGACGGTGCGTTATAATTTATGGCCTTCAGCAAGTACATGTTCGTTTGTTCGTATGTTATGGTGGAAGGAGTCGTTCTGAGCGGGAACCTATAGTTTTCCAAAGAATTCGAACCTACTCAAGTCTAGGAAATCAATCCCCGGACTACAGTGAGCAGTTAGTCGGTCAAGGTTCTTCTCTTTGGCACCTTCAGTTATCGAACATTGGGTTAACAGTGTGCCAAACAAACACGTTGCCGCTGCATTACCGCAGTGCTCGAGGGATCCATTCTCTTCTCTAGCCTTGTTTACTTTACCCACCGTATGTAATTGATGGAAAACTGTTGTTCTTGGTCAGCCTGATGTTCCTACCAGTTTCTCCGTTGTCTGTTACGAATTGTTTCCAACTACTGCTCGAAAATTTATCAACGCGTGATGGTCTTTAGGATCTTAGAGTCAGCTATAAAGAGAAATAGTCACTTTAACATTTCAAAAGCTATCTCCGTCATATTTTTACATCAACAATTTTCGGATACACTTCATTAATGTTGTCTATTCCAGTTTTTGCTATTTTTCCTTTAAGGTGTTTTTACTTGGTAGGTCTTTTGCAATTTTCAAACTACTGACACCAAAACTGCGAATTCATTTTAATGTCATTAAAGCATGCACTCTTAAACACGGTACATTTTTAAACTCCGATCACTTCATTGTTATCCACGGCGAAATACCTCAATGGTAAAAAAAATACGTGACAATTCCGACACCCACGTTTATTAGCTCACACTGGAGCTTTATTTGTTTAGGAGAAAAAGAGACGCCTTCCCCATCCTGGATTCGAACCAGGGTCCCTCCGTTTAGCCCGGAGTGTCTTGGACCGCTAGACGAATGAGGACAGGAAACAACGCTCTCTTTCTCCGTATATAAGGATGTATGATATTATTATCCTTCACAGGGATAACAGAAAAGAGAACTTGGCATAAAAGGGAGGGATAACTTTTGCAATATCAAACATTATATAATTATAACAGACGTATAAAAAAGGTACTTTTTTGTACATTTCACAATTCTATCTTTCTCCATAAAAGTTTCCTGAAAAGGCGTTACACTATAAATAAAATTACTAGTTCACGAAATATTTATGTAGAAATCAGATCTTGTTACTTTATTAATTGTGGTTCTAATGGTTGGCACAGTGTTGCCTCTGCTGTCCTTGCATCATAAAAAGCCGACGAACTAGTTGGATTTATCATTAGCATCAAGTTTCATAAACTTGTCTGGAATTTCGAAAGGCAATCAGTTTTTTTCCCCTCCAACTTTCGCTACGTAATTCGGATCGTTCGTTTTTTGTAATCTTCGAAAAGTAATTTGCTGAATAATTTAAGCGTCTTTAGCCATGTTACAATCATTAGCGAGTCCACGTCAGTTTCTTTCATTCATATATAGTACTACAACAATTTAAATAGACCCTTTTATGTATATGTAAATTTTATCGCATAATCAAAATGTAATGACATTTTGATGGTTTAAGCTTAAATAATTGTCAATTTGCTTCTTTTATGATGTAGATTTATGGAAAAATTAGTTTAGGTGGACTCGTAGGCTACTGTCGTGGGAAAATGACATCTACTCTCCCATAATCATTGAAATGTGATGTATATGAAATGGCTATCATCAATATTGAAGGCCGCAAGCGCATGTCGACAACAATAATGGTATGCAACCATCTCTCAAAGATATGCAAAATGCCAAATATACTTTGTACCACCACCCCAATAAAAGTTACACAATTCGGAAAGATTACATAGTCAGATTATGTATCCACTTTCTCTTGAAAACACAAATTATTTCTTACAAAGTGTTTTATAGGCAGATGGTTCGGAAATTATTTTCTAACTAGTATCGCGTACCATTATATTTGCCCTATGTGGGCCTAGGGATAGAGCATTCACCTATGGCGTCGTTAATTCGGTTTGATTCCATGGTGTTGTAGGACGCTTACCATTTTGCTGCCCACAGCAGTCCGGGATGGTTTCCTGTGGTCAACAGAGGATCGGAATCCTCGAGAAACTGCAGATCTACATCTGCTGTTTTACGGTCTTTTTGCCGTAAAACACTCAAACAAGCAGACACGATGAATTAAAAGCAACAGCGTCGTGAGGCGTGATTTTTCATGTTAGATAAATCATATCGACGGGTTTCAGGTAGTCATTTGTGTCTTTTGTCAGTAATCGGCTGCAGTGAACTGTAAGTTAACAATGAGTCTGAAACACGTAGACACGCTCTGCCCAAAATCAAATGCAACGCCCCGCAATATTGCATTTACATTTTCAATGCGCGTTTCGCCGAATTTTATGCTTAGACATAGAGCCCTGCGGTGGTGCAGTGGCAATACGTTCGCCTAGTTTACGGTTATCTACCATAGTCAGGGGGTTAATTCCCTAGTTTTTGAGAGGTTCAGATTACTCTGAAGACTGTAGGTCCCAATGCAACATATTCTTTGCTGTCCTTGCGCCACAAAAAAACACACAAATAAAACAAAAACCATTCTTAGGCATTATATCGACTAGAGATGTGCCGCATCGTTCGTTGATCACGGCTAATACAGACTAGGGGTGGCATGTCTTTTTGTTGGCACGTAGAGTACAAAAGCAAAAACAGTTTTCAGAATGAAGTTGTTAAATTTCACGGAAATATTTCATTCTTATTTTAAAAAAATAAAAAGCAGCCCTTTATTCAAAAGAACAAAACTTTTGTCATTCACAATATTTTATTTCTAAAGGAATTATTTTATTATTCTTAGTAGTAGCAGTATTAATTTATTATTAAATTGTATATACTTCATTTGCGTTTCTATTTTGTTGCGGATTTTTAGTCCATGAAAAGTAAACTGACGTTACAGATTTATTTTTCGTAAAACTACCGTTTCAATATTTGTTTACTAGTTTGTGATACATACGTTGCAATGCTATACCCTCTCAGAGGAGATTTCTATATCACGATGTTTGTGTTTCTACTGTGCGAGACCAGCAAAGGTCATGATGCGCGTGACCTACAATTTTTCGAATCTCTACCAGCGAGGGAATCAAACTCCAAACTACGGTGGGTGGGAAAGCGCCGCGCGTTCTGCGTCACCATGTGGAGTCAAACCTAAGTTAAAGACGTAATAGACGAATGGGTTACTACTAAGCCAACACAAAGCAACTGACCTGTATATTACCTAAGCACGCCGGACAAAAAAATATTCACCCCTTGAAAATATTGTTGTTCTTCCAAGTAGAATGCTTCTTGAAACATACAAGAACATTTTATTTCAGCATAGAATGGATTTTGATTAATTTATGTAAATCATGCTAGTGGCTTTCAGTGGATTTTGATACAATTGAAAAATTGGGATGGGGTGGGGATACCTAGTGGTAGCACATGGGTCAAAATTCATGAAAAGCAAATCAATAATGATTCCTATACTATTTTATAACTCAGTGTAGAGGCATGAATTTTTTCAGTGAGGAGGAGAACTTCCTATTCCCCTATGGAGTCTCATGGTGTATCCCCGCTTCAACACATGCCTGAAAGTTACGCAAAACCTGATAATTATAATATATTCCCGGATAAGTAATGTCGACTTCAATCTTTATGTCCTCGTCTTGTTTGGTGCAAAATGTCCTTTGCTGTCCTTGTACCATAAAAATTCAACCGTCCATCAATCCTCGTGCTTCAGTCATTCTAAATACATATGCACACACATCTGTATTATTCAATATATTAATTAATTTTATATTCAGCATGTGACTCGACCGCTGCACCATTTGTACCTCTTTAACCACTCCTTCATGCTTGCGCACAGGGGTGAATAATTTTTTGTCCGGTGAGCTTTTGAAGCCGAATTTCTTAAGAGCTTGGGAACCAGTCCCCCGACTAAATAATAGGGAGCAGTTAGTGGGTAAGCGTTATTTTTTTGGATATCGCTGAGAGTAGAACCTAATTTAATGACACGTTATACGAGAGTATTATCACTGGGCTAGTACATGGCCCCTTAAACTGGAAATACGTTTCAAACGACATTGTGAGTGATCTTGGATAGTGTCAGTTTCAATTCGTAATTTATCCCTGTCAATTCGCTGGACTCCCTTTAGTTCCCACTCAGCTTAACAGTGTGTAAATATTGGTCCCGTTAAGCCGTCTAATCCCAAATGACCGACTGTCATCCTTTAAAGGTAAAAATTTAAATAAAAATGATTCTTTTTATAAAAGAAAAACTATTTTAAAAAGTCGCTTTTCTCAATAGCCCCACTGTTTTGAAAAAATGTATTCGATCTGGGAAATATATTTCGTGTACTTTTCTTAATCAATTGATCCTTACATTTTAATCATTACTCCGCGAATGACATTTCTGGGGTACCATTTTTATTTGTTATTCCTGCAATTGACACCGTAACTCAAGAGCAGGTGTAACCTGATTTATATGTAATTTGAAATATAATTTTCTGATTATCCTGAAAGCCTTGCATACAATTATATCTAAATATACATACCATGTTTTTAAACATGACCACAAGGGAAATCCCTATTAAGAAAACGTTGGCTAGCAGGTTAAATTGCATTTTTATGGTGCAAGGATAACCAAGGCCATGTTGCTCAAACCTGATTTGCAGGATAGAGAACCTTTTGCTCTACATACTAAAATTTTCCTGGAGCTGTGTATCCCTATGATTCTCTTACACCCATTTCTCTTGAATATTAATTTGTTCGCTGTTAAAATTAGCGGTACCCTGGTGGTGGTGTGGTAATACGTCCGGCTATGGTTCAGAGGATCGAGGTTCGAATTCAGCGCTTGCTGCTTTTTCTGCAGATGCTCAATCCAATATCGGGTTCTCTGACCGAGAGAGATTCAGAATTCTTGAAAACTGGAAGGCCCTAGTGCAGCATTACTTTAGTTGCCCTTGCGCCATACAGCGCAAAGAAACGAATAAGCGTCGTTGAAATTTATGCGCTATTAGTAGCGAATAGTAAAAATATCAATGCGCTTTAATATAAGCGAGCGTTTTCAACTTCAGTCAGGCTTAAAAAAATTAAATATAATAAAATGTAGACGTAATACATGCATGGCACTAGATCAGTGATGTAAAGTAAATGTGGATGATAGCGATACATAAGATACGGTTTTGAAAAGGTAACTATTGCATTGCCTTTAGCGTTGCATAAGGGCAGGCTTTGTCACTGTGTAGTAAAACTGTATTTTACAGTATTTCTCTTTTGCTGTAAATTGCTGTAAATTGACCAACGTTCTTTTCCCGGAGGATGGCAGAGGTCGTTTTCTTGTCATAATACCAAAACGAAGAAGCTTTGAAGTGTTTTAGAAGCTAAACGTTGTTAGTAATTAGCATTGTCAAAATGCTTGTGGTAAAAAATAAAGAGTATTCGTCCAAATTCTTGGAGCATATTTTGTGAGGCTTAGGACGCAAGAAGAACAAAGGACATGCTGCTACAGTTCTCCGAGGAATCCGAACCACTTAAGACCTAAAGAATCAATCCCCGGACTACAGTGGGCAGTTAGTCGGTAAACATTGTTTTTATGGCACATTTTTGAGTTGAACTCTTTACCCCACTGCATGGCCTACTCTTGGAGTGGCGAATACAGATTCATATGGCAAAAGTATCGCGCTATTTGAACTTGTAATCCATACGCGTTGAACATACAAATATACTTTCAAATAAGAATTTCTTTGGTATATCAGGAACGTAGCAAAAGGTATATGTAATTTTTGTATTATAATTTGTAATAATTGTTTTAATATTTCGATAGCCAAATGTTCGTTTGTTTGGATTTTTATGGCGCAAGAGCATCTGGGCTATACTGCGCCAATTGATAGCAAAATAAACATCCACCAATTGGTGGGCCGCAACGTAGAGTTTTCAAAATGATTGAAAGGGAGTGGGGGTCCAAGTACATATGATATACATATATTTATACGTTACAATATATGTAAAATTGCAATTTATTCTAAATTATTGGAAGGAGCCTGTGGCCCCACGGGCCCATATTATTCTACACCTATATTGATAGATGTAGTCTGGCACATGGGATGAGATGGCAGTATTATGGGAAACTAGGAATATGTAAGACATAGAGATACATCATTCCAGGCCTTTTCTCAGATTTGGGAAATTTAATTAAGTTGGAAGTGGCCTCTTTGCTTTCCCTTCGATTAGCTGACTAGCATGTAAAAATAATAACTGCAGTCTTTATAGTGAAACAAAGTACGTTTTCATGCGCAAAAAGTTATTTTTTTTTGTGCTCTGAACTTTGATATAATTAATTTTTTTATTGAAAGTTAAGAACTTATTAATTATTTGTTGCTTTTATGCACTAAAGTTGGTATATTATTTATAATGGTCCTAAATTGCTTACTTGCAAATGGATGCATTTAGGGTTATGTAGTAAATATGCAACTACTGATATTTGACCCAAATGTATCCAAGTGCCCTTATCAGGTTTTATTGCATTTTCCCCTTCTTTCCTTGCAGATGTCACAAAAATATAAAAGAAAAGAGGATGCTAAACACAGAAGGCTCTTCCTTCAAATTTTGTAAAGAAAACTGTGAAGGAAGCTGTGAATGGTACCCCATGTCTTACAGTAGCTAAAGAATAAACTTTTAGACTACAAATGTTCAACTTACGATAAGAAAAATAAAATTATTAATTTTATGCAATAAATTGTTAGTTTTGTTCTCAAGTAAAAGTGTTTGTTTTTTTAATTGTAAAATTTAAAACTTAATGCACGACTTGGGTCAAGTATCCCGGTATCTAAGGATACTTGACTCAGATTGAATGTTTCACCTATTCCATATTTAACTGCCTTAAAGATTACCACTTCACAATGATATCGATACATATTGTGCGGAACTTACGGGAATACTAATAGACAGCATTTACCATAAGTTATGTAAACAAAAATTAAAATCAATAACTGAAAATTGGGTCAAGTATCCGTAGTTTCTCCTACTACTAAAAGGTTGCCAATTCACGATATAGACTATATACGTAAGTGAAAAATGGATACTATGGCACTGCAGATCTTACATTTAAACCAGTTATTGGACTACTTTTCTTTATATTTATTTTAAGCGTCAATTTCATATTTAGATTCACAATTTTAGATAGCTGAAAATAGAGTGAGCTATATATATGTAATATGCAGGATGTTCCATAAATTTTGATATCATTTCGTAATATAATAACTTTACCAATTCTTGTTCAAATGATCTGAAATTTTAACAGCACGTGTAGAAATACTTCAGAATTCTATGTTTAATGTTTTTGTGTGTTCAGACATAGAAATGCTATTAACAGGAATAAAAATAGGTGTTTTGTATGTTTACACCGCCGAACATGACTGTGCAGAGTGCATTTGTGACAGAATTCGATAAACATGCACGTACTGCAATGCAGATTTGGAAATGGCGCAAAAAGTTTAAAGAGGAGGGTTGTTTGTATAGGACAAAAGGATCTGGACGACCACCAGAATAGATAGGAAGGGATGGTTCAGCGGGTGCGGGAAACGTTTTGCGAAGCTCAGGAACTCCATAAGAATAGAAAGTCTGGAAACGCAGATTCCTCCAACGACAGTGTGGCGTTTCCTTAGGACGCTCCTTCCTTAGGCTCCCGAAACGTCGTGTTTTTAAACCTTACGCCAGTGTCGAAATAACTGTTTGTTATGGAATCTCCTGGTGAAACTCTGTATTGTTTCGTTAAAAATTTATATTATTTGAATGAAAATTGGTCAAGTTAATATATTACGAAATGATATCAAGTTTTCTGGAACACACTGTATAATATGTAAAGATAGAAATAATTTTTGGAAACAATCAAAGAATTTACTAAAAACAAGACTTTTTCAGTAACTGAATAAAATAACATTTTTATTCGAACAACAAGAAAGTATATTTTACTTAATGATTATTCAGGTTTTTCTATAATAAGGAGACTCGTATGTTCGTCGAATGAAGAATCTTTAGTTTCATTCTGTAAGCCCCAAATTACCCTTAAAGAAATTCTCGAAGAAAATTAAACTTTAAATATTTCATTCAGGGCTTAAGGAACGCGATTGTACAGGCCTGCATAAAAGTTTAGACACAACACAAATTTGAGTATAACAAAATACTATTAAAACTGAAGAGGCAGGAACTTTAATATTACGAAGTATGAACACATGTAATATGCAAATTAAAAATTTGAGAACAGAAATCACATCAGTAGCGAACTTGCTGCAATATATAACTTAAAATAAGTAAAATATGTGGCACAAAAGTTTAGGCACAAACATAAATTTTAGCACTTGCATAAGGAAATGAACAATTTTAATAATCAATGTAGCCACCATTACTTCGTATTAGATTAAATACGCGGTCGTTCATTGAAAGCACAAGATTTTGAAAGGTTTCTGGTTCAAAATTAAACCACGCTTCTTCTATAGCCTTTTTAAGTTCTAAAACGGACGGATATTGCTTTCCATTGGCATACACACAACATTCGCCAGTGTGCGCTAACCGGTAAACACGGAGTATTGCCATTGCATGGCTGTACAGCGGTACAGTAGTAACGCATTCGCTTAGAGCACCATTAACCCGCGTTCGACCCTCAAAGGTGCCAAAGAAAATTACCGCCGAACTGTTCACGGTAGTCCGGGGGTGCTTCCTTGGCCTTTAATAGATTCTGCTTTTCGGAAAACTGTAATTCCCGACTCAATATATCTTCTGTTGTCCTTGCGTCATAAAACATAATTACCATTCCATGCCACCGTAAGGTTGTCTAGTGGCAGCGCCATCTATTGTCGGAAATCGTTTGGGAGTAGAGAAATGAAAGGAAAATATTGGAGAGGATAGTCGACATTTATTAATTCTATTCAGTGGGTTGTTTATCAGTGCTCTAATAAATTACAGGGTGACTATTTCCCAGTATAGTAATAGGCAACTTTCCCACTACCGGTATTATATATAAAATTAGAATTGTTTCGTCAGCTTCACACCGAATAATTCGAGAGAACTTATGTGAGTGTAACTTATATTTGCTTTTGCATCTACAACAGAATGCTCCATATTATTCTAAATCAATTCATTTCTGCTTGTTTCAGCATCGAAGGAACGTCGTCAGTGCCGGTTTATTAGGAGAGTACTAAAAGGTCATCTCTTACTGAGGTGTGCGAATCCTAAAGTCACATCAGTGCTGGATTTAGATATGGGCCAATTAGGCCGGGCCTAGGGCCCTGAAGAAGCCTTGTATTAGAGTATATTTAAGATTAAACGTTATTATAGCTTCGTTTATTTATAACCGTCCCATAAACTTTTATTACCGGTAAACCTAGATATTAAAATAATGATCTTCAAAGAAAAACTTATAATTTATAGGCTGTATATTGCAAGGGTCAGATTTTTCAGGTGCCCGTTCTATCCTTTCGGTCTACGACCCATAAAGATTTTAATCCGGCAATAAATCACATTCTAATATAATAGGATTTTTTTAAACGAGGACCAAAATTTTGAGCTTCGCCTAAAGCACATGTAATCCTGGCGCAAGCCATGAATTCGGTTATTAAAATAATGAAGTTTATTTAAGTGTTCATATTCATCGAAATTCACATGAAAATTAGCTCTAGGTCTTACCCTATCTGCTTTAAAGATCCTCACGTTCGAGAAGCTGCCTTCGATTTGTGAATGCAAAAGGACAAATGACATTAATCTTCAGAATGTAGTAAAATAAAAGGGTAGCCGTTTACCCTTCAGGCGAGTTATTTTTAGAACAACAATTTTGGCTGATTGACTTGGAATACGTCGCATCAAACATATCTTGCAAACGAAAGGAAAGTCATTATTTGTTACAATTCAGTTTCGTCCGTGGCGCATTAAACTAGCTTTGGTATTTTCACATTTTCGACAGATATCAACTAGTTTGGGATCGACCAAAAGCTGCTTTCAGAAACAACATGGCAACAGTTTTTAATAACTTTTCTCTGCGAAAACACAATAAAAGGAATTCTTTTTCCTTTATAAATCTACAAGGACAGAGTCCTCAATAAATTGCTTGCAATCTTCAGAAGACTGTTTCTTAGAATTGATCCGTGTTCTAGTCGTCGTCAGTATATCTTTAAGAGGAAAGGTGTTGAAATTGACGAAAGTATTTCATTTTCCTATCATTTGTCGTTTTCGCCGTCTCTTCCATTTTTTGAATTATTGCTAAATGAGTTTTTTTTTCTTATCCCTTTGGGCTTTTATTTCTTCCTGAATGATGAGTTTTTCGGAGAAGAAACAAATTGAAACATCTATCTTGATTACAGTTTAATATTTATTCGAACAATAACGGGATGGAGAATGTGGAATTTCAAGAAATCATTCATGCTGCGTTCAAACCTGTAAAATGGTGGCCAATGTATGCTGGAATAGGAAAAATTGACTTCACACATCTGTGCAATTATTAATTTACTCATTGAAGTGGATGTCATCGTGATAATAAATTAAGGCGATTACATTCATGAACCTACCTTCATAGATTCAGACAAGGACACTTTGTGTCATAGGAGTCCGTAAGAAAAACAGAAAACCACTTTTCAGGTTGATTTCGATCGAGCAACAGTCAGGTCCCTATACTGAGGTCAAACTGAGGTACCTGGAGGCGGGTGATCACGTGAAGCATTTAAAGCAGTAATACAGTTACCTGTATTACTCCTTAATACCTAGAGATTTCAGTTTCCCTATGAGATACTCATAAGGGTCAATTAAATTAAATGACCGAATTTTATAAAACGTCCAATGTGACGAAATTTCATTGTGTAATCTATTTAAAATGAATCGTAGGAAAAATCGAATATTTAAAGGTTTGTGGAATAAAAATATCAAGAACTGTAGATTAAATAATGGTGTTGAGAAACAATATCAGAGGCCGTTTCGAATTGTCAAGTTGCTGAATTTTACACATAAACTGAAATTATGTAATCTTTCCATATCAACGTTAGTTTCATCTTTATTAATTCTGCTTAGTATTGTGTCAGTCCCTAAGCGGCAGCTGACTGATTGATGGTGAATCCGATTAATTTACATCTTGAATTTGCTATTATTATTATTCCTGTTATCGTTTTCACATTCTACCCGTCTTGGTCAAATACGCTCAGAACATTTCCCGGCTGATTACATTTTCCACATCCACGCGTTAAAGGAAATTTTAACCGAACTATACTTAGTTGGTTTATGTTTATCAACGTAGAATTTTCAAAATTATTGGGGGAGGGGTGCAGTCACACATTACATACATTTATATATCATAATATATAAAAAATTGCAATTTATTCTAAAGTATTTGGAAGGGGAGCTCGGGCTCCATTGGCCCATATCACTCTGAGCATATGTTTATGTTGAAGGAAGGCCCATAAGGCTTCAAATGCCGAAATGTCTTATGAGAAAAATCGGAACATTATCGTCTTTTTATTTGAAATAATAGCGCCCAGCTTTTATAATTGTGGCCTTTAGCTAAATTTAAAAAATTCACTCTCTTACTCTAGAATACACAAAAATCTTATTAAAATAAACATTTTATTTTATCTGGCGTGTTTCGACTCCATCAATATCAATGCTTTTGATCTATTGTGGATTATTCGAACAATTCTTTGCACGAGCCATCGAAATGTATCAAAAACTTACAATTCAAATATACAAATATGGAGTGTTTATAAAAAACATTTTAGTGTTTTTAAACCTATATATTTTCTTAAATATTTTATATACGATTGATTTAAAATATTTTCGACTTCTAAATTGAAAGACCATACGAAGGATGGCAGCTGAAAGATGATGTTATTTCCTTGCGTTTGAAAAAAGAAGAAATAGAGCTGATTAATCCTTTATATATTTAACAATTACAAAGAATTATCGCAGCTCCTTTTTTAATCAGAGCTTTCAGGACAATAAATGTATTCGTAAAGCAATATTTTATTAAATTTTCTCCACACTTTGTATTTGCAATTTGTAGGTTCTCAATGATAGGTCTGCTCGTAAGTTTGGCTAAAATACAAATCTTTCTGATAAAATGAAATTTGTCCCTCACAAGACGTTTTCTATGAATTTTACGTTACTGTATGTGTGTATTATATACGAGTCCTTTAAGATGGGATGGGCAACCAAATGTGACTTTCAAATTGCAATGCTTTTATAAAGATCATAAAGATAAGTTATACACGTCACTGTATTCAGTAGCTAAACAGTCAAAGCTTTGGGGTGTCAATTCAAAGATTGCTGGCTCCAGTTATGCTGGAGTGTGTGTTTTAATTTTTTTCTCTTCAGATTCTGATAGGTCTTGCGTTGACACACCGGTAACGCTTTCACCTATCTTACCGTTAGTCCGGATTCGAATCCCAACGGTGCCACAAGGAAACACTTACCGACTAACTGCTCCTTGTAGCCCGGCGGTTTGTTACCCGAAGCGCGAATTGCGCGGCAAAATGTTGTTTCCCTGCCTAACTCTGGCAAAAAAATAACGCATTCTTATATCGTACCGTTAACCCGGGTTTGAGTTCCACTAGTATAGTAGACCTTGAGCCGTTTTTCTGCCCGTCGTGATTTGATTCCCATAGCGGCCAAGGTCCGGATTTCTTGAAAAACTGTAGATTTCAACACAGCTTGACCTTTGCTATCCTGGCGCCGTAAAAACGCAAGGAAACTTTCAGACACTTGTGAGTCAAAAAATATTCTAGAGGTGTGAATTCGATTCTAGTGAATTTAAAAAGTGGAGGGTCAAAAATTAATTTCTACAATAAGTAATCATGAGGGAAATTTTTTTACATAAACAATAAATACATAATAATCGAATATATGGTGCATAACAATCGAATATATAATACAAGGCAATCGAAGGATATTAAGTATTGATATTTACCAATCTAAAGCACACAGCAATAATAAATAATCAAAAATGAAATAGCAGCTGACATTTTTTTATTTAACATTCCTTGATAAATATCATACTGGAACCCGCCAAATTTTACACGAAATGAAAAAATTAAGCAAAGCCAAGTCTAAAAACCACGGATTGAATGGACATAAAATCGAAGTAAAATAAAATATATATATTATAGATATATAAAATGATTGGAGATAAAGTAATAAAAGGAACATATCAAGAGGGAACGTTATCAAGTGAACTCCCCTCCTCCCATTCAAGGTGTCCAATATAGTAGAATGTTTCTGTGTTTGCTGCGACAGTTGTCAAATGCGAAAATTCTATAGTTCCCGACATATTACTATAACTAAAAAATATCTAACACAGAAACATACTGTATTGAACACATTGAAACAACTGCATTAAACGTATTGAAACAACTGTACTGAGAACATATAAACAACTATATTGAACGCATTGGAACAACTGTATTAAACATATTAAAACAACTGTATTGAGAACATTGAAACAACTATATTGAACGCATTGAAACAACTGTGTGGAACACATTGAAACATCTGTATTAAACAGATTGAAACAACTGTATTGGACACAATGAAACAACTGTGTTGAATAAATTGAAACAACCGTATGGAACACATTGCGTAAGGGGCCTTATAACATCCTCTCGTGATGTGTTCCTTTCCTTATTTTATCTCCTTTCCTTTTATTATTTTATCTCCATTCCTCTAATTAATTTCCCCACTCCATTTATTATTTTATCTCCATTCCTTTAATTATATTATCCCCGCTCCTTTAATTATTTCGTCGTTACTCCTCCCATAATTTTTTCTCCATTCCTTTCATTATTTTATCTCCGTTCATTTTGTACATCTAAACTATATTGCCCTTTTTACTTCGATTATACTCTCATTCAATTCATGTGTTTTGGATTTGTTCAGCCTATCTGGTTCGTTTCCTGTTACACTTGATGGGTTCCAGTATGATATTTTTAAAGAAATATTGCACGTGACGAAAGTCAGCTGTTATTTTATCTCTGATTGTCTATTGTTGATGTTTTTCTCGGATTGGTTACAATCAATACTTAATATTTTTCGATCATTATGTATTATAGTTACTTTTAAGTGGTATTATAAAGATCTTATAATTTTATTTTACTTTATATATTTAAAAATTACTATATATATTATTGATCTTATTAACTCTAAAATCAACCAGAGTAAATGCATGACGGCAGATAGAAAAACTAAAGAATTTTGCGTGATTAGCTTTAAGCATAAAGTGTTGATAAACTTAATATTAAAAAAGTCTTCATAGACAACATAGACTTGTTTCCCCTCAAAAATATGGTTCAAGCCAACTTTGCCTAAAAATATGGTAAACCCATTGGTAGAAAATGTTTTAACTATAAGGACTTCTGCACAAATTTTAAAGACGACATTCTACAAACCCCTGCCTCTGCCATACACCGAAATTTAAATATTTTGTTGACAAGCACCATAAGCATACCTGCACCGGCGATTTATCAATAATTCCTTTCCACGATTTACGCAATATCATGCTACAAGGTACTAACTTTTGTCCTGTCCCCTTCTTAAATCTAAAGAGGTTACTACAGCATTTCAAGAAAGACCTTCTTCAATTTTGCCTAAAACTGAGCCAGAAATACTCCATCCCTGTTGAATTTTTCTTAGAATGGCTTGGCAATATTTCTTTACAAGTCAAAGAATCCCCAAAAGATGATGTAACTATAGTCATATCAATATGACTAAGATCCACAAGTAAATTCATGAACTAATGAAACTTTTTATCATCACTGATGGTAACAAAGCGAACGGAAACTTCGCCATAGTTCGCAAAAAACTTTATCATCAAATTATCTGTCAAGAACTTAGAAGTTCTACCACCTATAAGCTCTACAATTACAATTTGTCCACTACTACCAAGAAGATTATTGCCTTTAACAAACTTTTCAAAGCCAAGCATTGTACTACCCAATATCCTTTTATCTTCGCAAGTGTTAAGTTTCACAAAAATCCCGTTAAATTTCGCATTATTACCAACGGGATTAATTGTTACAATAATTCTGCTAATTACATCCTTTTCGATATATTAAAAATCTTCGCCTATCACATCACAGAATCCAAAGGGAATTGCATCTTCATCAATAACAAGGTACCTATAATTCAATATCTAAACAACCATGCTTACATTAATGATCTCAGTACATACGACTTCGAGAACTTATTCCCATGCATACCATTTGAAAAGTTGGAAAACGTTCTAAACACCTACTTCGTTAAATGTCAACACCTTCTTAAAGGCATTGAGGGAGAATACTGTCAAAACTTGCCAAAACTTGCCATCTGCAATAATTTTATCTATAATGGCAAGCACGTATATAAACAAATTTGTGGCATTCTACAAGGAACGTGCTACTCATCACTCGCTGCGAATTTATTCTTACACCATTACGAAAAAAATAGACCTGAGTACCTATGCAACGTATATAGATATATTGCTGACATTATTGCCTTTAACAACCAAATGTTTGAAGAAAATTTCCAATATATCTACCCCAGTGAATTAAAATTAGCAGAAACGTCCGTTCAAAACAATTCTATTCACTTCCTGGACATCGACATAAAAATCACTGATAAGAATAAATTAACAAGCATCATTTACGACAAAAAGATGGACTTCACCTTCCAAGTTAACCACCTCTCTAAATGCAGCTCTAATATTTCTAACGTCGTTTTCAGAAACATCATTATTATCATAGGAACTAGAATATCTAGAATCTGTGATACTAGAAATGACACAAGGAATAGTCTTCAACAATTCACTATTCTCTTAATTAATAACAGATTTCCAAAATCGTTCTACAATAGATAAATTCAGAAAATTCTCATCTATATTGCTAAACAAAAAATGTTTAGCATATGCATAAAGTATTTTCATGTATAAATGTTTGTTCTTCACGCCACCATCATACATACTTCGCCAAAAGGCTACCAAGCTATAACCCTGTACAGAGACGCTTCAGCTGGAGCATTCAATACGAAACTAAACAAGTCGCCATCTTAGCCTGGATTGCTTATATCCTTTAATGTTATAATGTGTAACCAAGCAATGTCTAGAGAAAATTTTCCTTATTACGTAAGTACCATTCACTATACATGCTATTGCTGCATTAACACTAAAAATGACTTATATAAGGCTAATAGGATGCGGACTTAGCTTTTCGGAAAAATTTCTTTAATTTTTTTTTCTTGAAAATATTCGGCTTTGTTTCCACTATTTGAGCATAAACCATTTTCGAAAAGGGTTTGTAATTATTTATATTCTTTTTTATACCTCTGCATATTTCTATTTTGAATGTATCAAATGTATCTACGTGTGATTTTCTATTGTATTAATTTTACGTTTAATTTCCCTATATTGTATATATTATTGTGTATATTGTAATATTATTTGGATTTGTACGTTCTGTTTTTTGGCGCCTTTGGGCCTTGGGATCTCGCTGAATACATCTGGCTTATCTGATTTACTTGCATTTTGTTACATACCTCCAGAAAAGGCGCCAAGCACGTAGTCCTAGAAAAGGCCCCTGACGACAGTTCTAGGTTGCATACCTATATTACGTCGTATTTATATGTGTGCGTGCGTATATATATTTGTATGTTTATATTTGTACGTATATATATATATATATATATGTTTGAATTGTGTATTTTATATTAATCTTTTCTCTTACTTTAATTCTATTCAACCTTATTCATCTAACTTGCCTTTTTTTTTAAATGCACTATTCATGCATTTGCTATTTTGCAATATATATATAAATTATTTAATAAACAAAAAGAAGTTAAATCTAAGGGTTACAGGTAAATTTAGTTAAATTGGAATCACTCTGGCCCCAATGTCTGCCTGGAATAAAAGCAATTAAATATAATAAGTAAGATTAAACTAGTACAAGACCATTTTCAGCATTACATAAAATAATTATGCTACTAGACATCAGAACCGTCATTGCAGGAACTATATGCACAAGTTATTTACAAAGTGAAAAAAAACCTTTATGCAATGCAAAACAATTCATAAACATACAATAAATATACATACTTATAATATTTTACTATTAAACCTATTTCGAAAACCATGAAACAATTGCTACAATTCAGATAGAAATATAGTAAAATTGTAAAGAAATGAACCCAAAAGTGGAATAAAAAATTTAAAGTAGGAGTGTAATAATAAATGATATATGAGAAACCCATAGGATAGCACTTTTTCAAGAGAGAAGCTTGTTACAATGAGTTCTGTGTTGGAGGTTTCTGTTTGAGTCCCAACATACGCGTATGCTAAAATTAGGATCTCAAGTTGAGATCTCACTTGAGATCCTAATTTTAGCATATGCTAGGACTCAGACAGAAACATCCAATACTGAACTCATTAGGACAAGCGTCTCTCTTGAAAAAGTGTTGTTCTATGGGTTTCTCACATTTCATTTCTTATTACAATCCTACTTTAAATTCTTTATTCCATTTTTAGTTCTTTGCTTTATAGTTTATTGTGGAAGTGTTGCTATGTTAGCAGAATCCAAGAATTCCATAACGCTGCATATGTAAAGCCTCACGGAGGATTAGTTGCGATGCGCTCTTGAACACACTGTGCATCGGCTTGAATTGTTGCAAGTAAATGATGACGGCCACATTGAAGAACATCCATTACATCGTCCTGTAACCATTAACAGTTGCATAATTGTCACATTGTTTTACGCACTATCTGCATGTGAAAAAAAACCAAAATCCATTGTACGCCTTCAGCGCTGTCGTACTGTTATTGCTCGCACAACGTTCATTTAAAATGTTTCGATGCAATAAGTGTTACTAAATGTTAAAAATGTCATTCCTGTTGTGTGTTGGTCATTTCAGAGCTCGCTTTTGCAGTATTGCGCTAAAAAGCGCCCCATAGCGAACGTTTTTGAAGTAAATATTTTTGCAGATTCCTTTTCCGCATCCTTTATATAGTCTATATACCAATTTTGGTGGAAATCCGCTGAACAGTTCAAGATCCAGGATGCTCTAAATAGGTCAACTTTAATTATAACCACCCTGTATATTTATTGTATGTTTACGAATTGTTTTGCATTGCATAAAGGTTTTTTCACTTTGTAAATAACTTGTGGATATAGTTCCTGCAATGTTGGTTCTGGTATCTAGTAGCATAATTATTTTATATAATGCTGAAAATGGTCTTGCACTACTTTAACCTTACTTAATATATATATTTATATATAATTTTAATTCCTATGATATTTCTCTTAATATCTCATTATTTCTAGAATGATATATGTTTCCGTACCCTTTTTGGTTGCTGTTAACTCTTTTATTGTTTTCCATGTATAGTCCACATTTTTAATCTACAAAAAAGAAATAATATAACACATTACTCTCGACTTTCTTTCTCTTTAATTAAAAATTCAACCGTTTTAATGAATATTGTTATCCTGAGAATTGTACGAAGAACTAAATATGTAGTTTTAATAATACCATATTGTATTTCGTAACTTTATTATCACATTATATTTTTCAAATATATATATATCTTAATTGTTATTAATTATAACTTTTCCAAATGTATTCCGCTTCTGTGATGGTATTTTATACGTGGGTATAGCTTCATCTGTGTAGCATGGACTATTTTGTTACCTAGCAGTGTTCTTATCCCACCTCTCCTTCCCCTTATCTCTCTACCGACCCTTAACCCTCTCGCTGCCTTATCTCTCCATCCCATCGAAAATATCAAGAATAAAATCAAGAAATAAAAAAAAAATACCAAGATTCCCGCTTCCTAGCGATGTGATATTTGAGAGTAATACCTCCTAGTGTGTATTTTAAAATATATTTCGTAGTAGTTCATGAAGAAATGGATCAACGAAACGTACATTGATTCCATAAAACAAAGAACAATAATTTAGAAACTAGACTTCCAACTAATAACTCCGAATCGTAGAACATTCTGTATGCTTAGCCTTTATCAGTAGCGCAACTTTCCTTTCTTCGAACTTTTCAGTCGAGTGGAAGGGGAAAGGGAAACTGAATCTCTTGCTTTCATTTCTGCCATAATAAATCACTCCTTCCCGAAGCTGTAGTTCGTAAATCTGCACTAAAAACAGAACCGGGAATTGACAAGAGAAGCATTTGCTATTTTATAAGATAAAATTCACATGGTATTTCATTCCCTTAAACGAAAATACATCAACCGAAAACGATCAAAGAAACGTACAAGACATTTTTCCTCGGGTCGCGTTTCTTAATTTTTATGTTCGGGCAGTGATAACAAGTAAAGTATATTAGCGGAGACGCCATTCATTCGAAGGAAATACCTTGTATACCAACACATTTTCTCATTATGAGAAAGATCCATTATCGCGTGCGTTTTCAAAACGAACGTTCATATCTATACCATTAGGTCTGCCTTCATTTCTCCAAAGGCGTTTATAACTAATCTTTCAGTGTATTCAAAACCAGAGTTAAAATGAAATATAAAGCGATCTATCACTGTCTGCGTTTTGCGAAGTTTCATTTCAAAGAGTATGTGGTGTTTTTTTTTTCTACTTTCTTTTGATTCCAATTGTTAAATGTATTTCCCTTTCTCTGCGTTGCATGGTAGAGAGGAAAATAGAAGAAAATGAATTCTTCGCTTTCTAAAAAACGTTCCACTTTCGTTGGCTCCACTTTCGTTAATTTTTAAAAACGCACGTAACACGAAGTCTTCTTATTGGAAACGTTAGGTTTTCGGAATGTTATGAAAAATTGTGCCCATTTTAATCAATCAAAATCATAAGAATTTAGATGTATTTGTTGACACGAGTAAAAGATGTCACCTCTTGTGGCAGGCCTTGCACCCTGTGTGCTTGGAAACGAAAATTACTACGTTAGCTTCTTTTCAATTGTAATAATCGATTGTTTCACATGCGAAGTAAATGGTCATTTAGCAATCTACATGAAAAGTAAGAACAAAAAATGTTGATTCGAATGAGTAACCCTTGAGTGAATAACTCGTGAAATGTTAGGACAAAAAATTTTGAATTATCTAATCATAGTTAATCAGTCTAGTTATTGTTTATTCAGCCTGCTCAATATTCGTATTTTCGATCAAAAATCGAATATAAGATTGGTTTGCAGACAGTTTTCAATTTAAGGCCGATAGACCAGTATGCACAGGCGTAGAGTTATATGGGCCCGAGCTCTCCCTCCTCCCTTACATCTGAAATAAACTGCGATTTTAAATATATTGTAATGTACAAACTTACCTAAAGTGTGCTTGGGTACCCCCAATATTTTTGAGAATTCTACGTTGATACCAATATGTTACTGATTTAGCAAGGTCCACACTATTTAATTATGGTTCAGCCTCTGGGGTCTCCCTCCAGTGTTACTTTTCTGGTTATAATTCGGATAAACAATCTTCATATATACAACACGATACTATATTTTCCATGCTATAGGTCAATCCTGTACATGGAGGAAGAGTTGCAAAACCAAAAGTTAATTTCCTCTCTCCATATACTGGCTTAAGTTTCATTTCTTATAATTAGTATTCTTAATTTGTTTCCAAATTCAGTCCCTGATGTAATATTTTTTATTTCGTTTCGTAATGACTGCAACGTCTTAATAACACAATAATTTATATTAACGGAACCCAAGCTTGTTCATATTTTTTTTTAATTTTAAAGTTTCCTTGACTGGAGTATTACCATATCTGGTTTTATTTTCATATTTATTTCAATATACTTCCATTTTATTATTCTATTAAAATGCCACCAAGGTTTTAAATCTATGTATTTAATCTAAATCAGCCTTTATTTTTCTTTATTTTTTAATTTTTAGAAGTTCCTTTTTTATTTCTTCTTTTGTAAATTCCGCAATATACATGCTATTTTCTCGTGATTCTACTCGTTGATAATTTATATCCACACCATTATTATTTGATTGTGTAATTTCTCCCATTATATTTATATAAAAATCATTAAAAGCATTTGCCTGAGTTTGTATGTCCGTTATTTCGACATTATTTATATTTATTACTAATTTTGTATTTAAATTTTTATCTTTTTTCCCCATTAACTTATTTATATTTGCCCATTGTTTTTTTGGATCTTTCGTCATAAATATATTATTATAATGAATATTTTTTTGTTTTTAATTATTTTATTTACTAGATTTCTTTTTTTTTAATATTTTCCAATCATTTTGGTTTTTTGTTCTCATAGATTTTATATATGCTTTATTTTTACTTTTTAATTTCTTTTATTAGTTTTCCAAACCATGGTAAGTATTTTGAAGGATGCTTAATTTATTTTGAAGGTTCATAAGGAAATTATTTATCTGTCCCTGTGGTGGTCTACATAAAGCCAAATTTTTTAAATCGCTTATTTTTACCCCTATCATCTCCACATCTTCCTCCATGATTAAGGATTCTTCTATTATTTCCCTCCCAATTTCGTTTTTTACATAGACGGATACACCTCTTCCTTTTTTGTCAATTCTGAACACTGCATTTTCGTTATAACCGTTTATATTCAGGTTTATACCTTCTTTTTTCCATGTCTCCGTAATAATCACTATTTCAGGTTGATTATCCTCTTCGATTAGCTCTTCAATTATTTCGATTTTATTCTTTAAGCCTTGAGCGTTCACGTAGAATTGCACTAATTTATGTTTGCGTTTTACGACTCCAGGACAGCAAAGGTCAAACTGCGTCGGGACCTACAGTTTTTTGACGAATGTGAACAACTCAAGACCCAGAGAACCAACTCACGGGCTACAGTAGCTGTACTATGGTCAATGGTTACGCCATGCTGAAACGGTGGTGTCCGTTCTGTTAAAGGCAGCATTAAACACGATTAGTAACAAAGTTGCTAACCACCTGGAAAACACACTTGCTGACGGTTTCAGGGCGTGGTCAGGCGCCTACCATGTTGCCTCCTGTTTCTGCTGAACAACTAACATTTGTCCGTTGTCATTGGCAGCTTGACTAGCGGACGCTGTCTGGTCAAAAAAAGTTATTATGGACATTGAAAGACAAAATGTACCCATTTGATTAAATATTACGTTGACAGGTTTTCGTCTGATTAAAAGGGATCAATATGAAAAATAGCTTTAGCATTAAATACTCAAAAACTGGGGGACGGCAAAAATTAAACCAATGGATAATTTTCAAACCATATCAATTTAAAATAAACTTGCCTACACTATTTGCAGAGTTCATTTAAGCTGGAATGCACATTTAATCAAAACCGTTTGTTTCTTTAATGGTTTAGATTACATACTATACAAAACTATCGTTTGCTGTATTGTCTAAAAATTATTCCTTTCTGTAGAAACAAACATAAGCTTTCATTCTATTATATCTCTCACTTAAAAAAGCTGTAAATATCCATTCACTGGCGACCCTTATAACGAAAAACGCGTTAAAAAAGGGAAATGTTATTATATATCAAAACGTTTATCTGTGTGCAGGATACAACTAACCGCTTTCAAATAAAAAATTTTACTATTTTTGTATGCATCGATCATCTTAAACAAAAGATAAGCTTACTAAAACGCGGAAATTATACAAATGGAATAAAAAATTAATTATAAGAAAATAAATGAAAAAAAAAGGAGAAAAAATTACAAAGCAAGGATGAGAAATTCAATGTTTCTGCGTTCAGTTTTCGGTATATGCGTATTGAATATTAGTTCAAATTCGAGGTTTCTCGTAGTCTATACTCCACACTTGAATTGAGTTTTTAATTATTTTTAATTAAAAACTTGTTACATATTTATACACAAATTGGGGTTTCACACGCATAGATTTGGGGTCAATATAGGATATTATTTTAGAAGATGCTAACCCATATTTGAAAATGCAATGTCGAAACCATGATGTAAATATATTTATTCTC
>QLNU02010044.1:0-13059 GCA_006491805.2 Dysdera silvatica
AAAGTGAAGATGGCCCTTAAGAGAAACAGGATGCATACAAGACACGAAGAGCCCAATAAACACATCGCCGAATATCTGGATACCCTCAAACAAAAACTGGGTGTATACGCCAGAAGACTCCGAAGATACAAAGACTGTACCAACAAAAAACAACAGAACATGCAATTCCAAGCAAACCAGAAGGCCTTCTACAGGAAGCTTCAAGAGACCCCAGCGAACAAAGACAAGTACGAAGCCCCAAAGCCAGCAGTAATAGAGACCTTCTGGAAGACACTATGGTCCAATGAAGTACAGCACAAAAGTGCCCCCTGGATTCAGCAAGAAATGGAGGCTACGAGGGGAATAGAAGAGATGGAGTATACGGGCATCACGATAGAGGAACTCCAGCAGGTAATCCAACGTACGCACAACTGGAAAGCACCCGGTATTGACGGCATACACAACTTCTGGTACAAGAAATTTACCAGCACCCATGGCCCATTAGCCAAGGAACTTACGGCGATAATTGAAGACCCCAGCAAAATGCCTGAATTCCTCTGCAAAGGAATAACTTACCTCCTACCGAAGGACCAGGATACCAGTAACCCAGCGAAATACCGACCCATTACGTGCCTTAACACCCTGTATAAGATACTCACGGGGTGCATCTCTGAAAAAATAAGCCGGCACAGCGAAAGCAACAACTTAATGACGGAAGAACAAAAGGGATGCCAGAAAGGGACTCTGGGATGTAAAGAGCAGCTTACCATCGACTCAGTTATCCTGGAACAAGCAAGAAAACAAAAGCGAAAACTCAACACCGCATACATAGACTACAAGAAGGCTTTCGACTCTGTTCCGCACTCGTGGCTCCTTGAAATACTCAGCATATACAAAGTGCATCCCTCAATCATCCGATTCCTACAGAGCAGCATGAAACAATGGAGAACCAGGTTACAGCTAAACACGCCAGACAGTAAAATAGAAACGGCCGAGATCCCCATCCGCCGCGGAATCTTTCAAGGAGACGCACTAAGCCCCCAGTGGTTCTGCTTGGCGTTGAACCCCTTGTCAAGGATGCTGAACACAAGTAAATACGGATACATGCTGAAGAAAGACAAGAGAAACCTACATAAAGTCTCCCACCTCATGTACGTAGATGACATCAAGCTATACGCGCCAACAATCACCCAACTCCGACAACTCATCAGTATAACAGAGACATTCTCCAAGGACATAGGAATGGAATTCGGCCTCGATAAGTGCAAAATACAGGAGAATAGCAAAGAAGATTTACCAGGCATCGAATTCGAAGACGGGAGACTACTGAAGATCTTGGACGAGGGCGAAACCTACAAATACCTAGGGATAATGCAAAAACGGCAGCAGGAGCACAAGAAAGTCAAGGTCCAGCTCACGCAAGCATTCCAAGAAAGACTTAGAAGCATTGTGAAGACGAAACTGAGCGGGAAGAACACCACGCAAGCAATTAACGCATATGCGGTACCAGTGCTCACCTACTCCTTCGGGATCATCAAATGGTCCAACACTGAACTAGAACAACTCCAGCGGAAAATGAGAACCATCCAGAGAAGAGCCGGACAACTACACCCTGCAACGGCAATTGAACGGCAAACACTACCCCGGGAAGAAGGAGGACGCGGACAAGCGGACCTCAAAGACTTACATGACAAGCAGATCCAGAGCATGAGGCAATACTTCCAGTTGAAGAGTCCCCGATCGCCACTCATCCAAGCCATAATACAAGCAGATGCAAATTACACGCCACTAAACCTGTGTAGTACCGAAGAGCGTGTCCTCGAAACAGCCAATGAACAGAAACTAAGAACTTGGGCCGGAAAACCATTACATGGCAGGCACTATAATGACCTGCAACAACCACACGTTGACAAAAAGGCATCAAATTCTTGGCTGGCCAAAGGCACTCTCCAGCCAGAGACAGAAGGATTCATGCTAGCCATCCAAGACCAAGTGATCGCAACAAGGAACAATCAGAAATTCATCCAGAGAAAAGACATAGAAAGCGACAAATGCAGACACTGTCATGCGGCATCGGAGACAATCCAACACGTGATGGCAGGATGCAAGATCCTTGCGCAGTCAGACTACAAACATAGACACGATCAAGTAGCGAAAATAGTCCACCAGAAATTGGCAGCGAATGCTGGCTTTCTGACAGAAAAATGCCCGTACTACAAATATGAGCCAGAGACCGTGCATGAGAACGAAACACACAAGCTTTACTGGGATAGAGCAATCATAACAGACAAGACAGTCCCACATAACCGTCCTGACATAACCCTCGTCGATAAATCGAATAAGACCACGTACTTAATCGACATAGCAGTACCCAACACCAATAACATACAGACAACCTACACAACGAAAATCACCAAGTACCAAGATCTCAGACATGAAGTACGAGATATATGGGGTATGGAAAAGATCTTCATCATCCCGTTAGTCATCTCAGCAACAGGGATAGTACCAAAAACGCTTGCGACGAATTTGGAGATACTCAACATTGACCCAAACACCTACATTGAAATACAAAAAGCCACAATCCTAAACACGTGTCACATTGTCAGGAAGTTTCTAGACATGGCACATTAAGAAGTGATGTAAAAAGAGGCTTGGGAACATGGCGCTCTGCCCGTCCCAAAGCCTGTTACCGCCAAGAATGGGCGAGGAAAACTTTTATATATATATATATATATATATATATATACGTTCGTATATATGTATGTACACGTATGTATATATATAATCAGGAAATTATATTTCTGAGATATTACCCATATATAAATTGCATATTTCTCCTAAGTACTTCATTTATTCTGACCGTTTTACACCGAAGTTCGAGTTTTAGATTCCAAGCACCTTTCTCATTTATTTAGTGTTTTGAATTATGAAACATTTGAATACTTGCAGGTGATTAATCAGAAACGCCAATTCCTTGTCCTACGTACATCTCAGCATGACAAAATTTAAATTGATAACCTTGCTATATCGACCTTAATAATAAACATATATATTTGAAAACAAATTAATTCTTATGCCCCAGGAAAAGACACCTAACACAATTGATGGGCATTTAAAAGTCACTTGTAATGGTGTTATGCTGAAAAGTACCGTGGATCTTGAGTTACTCGTTAGACAGTGAGTCAATGTTGGCCGTACATGCTTCTTTCAGTGAAGAATTTGTGTGTATGTGTAATATGTGTAACATACTTTTCAGTTTAAAAAAATTGCTTAAATAACCGTAATCTTCGCTAAGTAATTGGGAACTATTTAAATGAGACATCGACAAGTAAAGAAATATTGAACTGTGAATAGTAAATTCGAAGTTAAAATTTATGTATATCTGTCGCTATTCACTGATGCACGAGCTTCACAGTACGAGGATAACAAAGACCATGGTTTGCCTTGGCTCACAGGTTCTTACCAAAAACTCTTAACCTCCTTTTTCCGATGGAACCCAGCACCAAATTTATAGTGAGCAGTTAGTCGGAAAACTATTTTTTACCCTTCGATTTACTTCTTCCCAACAATTGTGCAATATGGTGAGAGAAAAAAAGAAGTTGCACATATAGGTCTCATATTTAAACGCATTGCTATAAACTTATTTTAGCGGCCCTCTAAAACATTTTAATGCAACACAACTATAAAAAAACTGACCAGGGTTTAGCATTACAAAATAAAGTTCTTCACTGATTTAAACGCTATAGGAAAAGAGAAGGTAATTGTCAAATAAAAATAAAAAATTCTAAACAAACTTAGCCAGGGATATATCAATCGCTTGGCAATTCTTGCCTAACTTCCGATTTTGTGGATAAATGAAAGGGTTTTATTCAGATCTACAGTCGCATTATAAACGCAAAGAAAAACAATTACAATGTACTAATGAATTTCTGCTTCTCAGAACTTTGTGATATGTTCTTTTTCGTTAGAAACCAGTGGTCTCTGTAGTTTGCTGTAAGCAGGGCTTAAATTTGGCGGAAGCCCGCAGGAGCCCGGCTCCGGTACTTCTTCATTTTTGTGGATTATTTAAATATCAGCCGGAGCCACAAAACGGACGCTGTCATGAAAAATTAATGAATTTGGGCCAGAACTTGATGATTACTGTCCCAATTTATTCCCAATATCTTAAGTATCCAATGCTAATTCGGCTTCTGTTCGACAGTATTTAGCGGATTGTCATCCAAATGACTCATCGTAGAATGAAGGAGATCTTGATGATCCTATTCCTGAAATCAACCAATAACAACAGTGTAAACAAACCATCTCAGAAGGGTCTATGGAAACAGTATTTTAAAACGACTCTGACGAGATGATTGAAACTATGGTAGATTTCAAGTATTACGTAAACACCTTTGTGGGTGTGCGGCTGTGCTTATTTTATGGTACAAAAGATAAGTTTTGCTTTCCGAGATGGGGCAGGTTAAAATGGCAAAATATTTCTCAGGTAACACTTGAACACTCCCTATCCAGACATGTGACAACAAGCAGAAATTCCGAACTTGTTTAGTTTGCATTCTTGAATTGTTGCATGAACTATAATCAGAATGTTCGATGTATGGTCCAATACATGTGGCATATAAGTTCATACTTACGCTATCTTGCACCCAAGTTTCTTGTGAGAGAGTTTTTCTGTGTTCAAGACTGTTAAAAGTCGGGAGTGCTTCCGTAACCGGCAACGGCTGACTGAATCGTAAGCGGCTGTCGATAACTGCGCACGCTCATGAATTTCACCTTTCTTAGCAAATTCATTTTGACGTCATAGGGTTACGAGGTATTTTGTTGGCGATGTTTTTGCTTCCGCTCTTTGAGCAATAACCGAAAAACTCGCAAATGTCTCGCCCCGGTGGCTTTGTGTGTTAACCAATATTTGGCAATTTCGTTATCCCTGTGAAGGGTAATTATATTTTACAGCTTAATATACGGAAAAAAAAAGATTTGCGTTTGTTCCTGTTCTCATTCGTCTAGTAGGTCAAGACACCGCGGGCTCAACGCGAGGACCCTGGTTCGAATCCGAGATGAGGACGGCGTCTCTTTTTCTCCCAAACAAAAATAGCTCTAGATTGAGCTACTAATACGTTGGTGTCAAATTTATTTGTAACAGAATGGATATTTTCTTACGTTAAATTATTTTATTTCACACACACACACGCAGCACACACACGCAGCACACACACACGCAGCACACACACGCAGCACACACACACACACATACATACACACACACACACATACATACATACATACATACATATATGCATGCATGAATAAAGGTATAACAATAAAAATAAAATAAAAAGTATAAATAATAAAAATATATATACAAGGATATACAGGGTGGTTAGTAAAGTCCTTATACACGCAGATAACTGTCGAACGGAGATAGCTATATGTATGAACGTAATGCATAGTATACTAAACTGACCATGCGTTACAAGGTGAGACTGGCGCAGAGCCAGTAGCGGAAAAATTCAGAACTTAGAACTGCTATCTCGAAAACTATTCAAGATACGGGGAAAAGTCAATTGCAAAGTTGTTAAGCACCAGCTAGTTAGTACGAAACGATTTTTTTCACCACCTTGATATTGCAAAATTCGTCATTTAAGTGGTTTTAAAGGTATCCGTCAAGCAACATCATTGCATATATTAGTAATGTTTTAGACTCGGTGCAGGAATTTTCTCTCGCTGACAAAAACCGATTACTCAAACTTGGGTAAAAGTTCGTAAGCTGATTTGGTGAACAATATAAACCACGCAACGCAAGATGGTATTGATGACTCATATTTCTTATTAATTAATTGGATTTCAAACATAGTTTTAATGACTTGATGTTGCACGATGTTGCTTTAGAAAATGCCGTACAAATTATTCATTGGGTAAATAAGGTATCAGTTAAAATTAAAATATTTTTTTACTCGTTACATATATAATTAAATAGCTAACTATAGTTCCTATACAATTTGATTTTTTCTAAGCAAAAGTCGCACGTTAACTTCAAGTCTTTTTCAAAGTATTGACGTCATATAATGCATAAGATGAAAAAGGTTTTTTTATCTTTTGTAGTGACTAGAACAACAGATCATGCTCCATCCCATTTTGGACGACACTATTACCAAAACGCCAATATATATATTGTCAGGAAAGTTTTATTTGCATTTTCAAAAAACAAAACAAAAAAGCAAATTTTAGCAAGTATTTACAGAAATGCAATCATAAATGAACATGAAATATAAAGGTAAAAATATATTCAAAGTTTTCTTTGCTGAAATATAACCTGTATGTAAGTTGGCTCTATAATGTGCATCATAAAATCGATAAATTACAATTATCGGTAAAACGTAAAGCCTATTAAAGTTCTAGTGACGCAACATATTATTATCCGAATTCTTTCTGACAGTCGCTGAAATTTCAAAGAGAATAAAGTCAGAAGGTTTAGAAGCATGTTTTGGCATACTTAGGTGAAATTGATATAGAATCTTCTTTTATCTGCAATTTTGGAGAGGGAATTTGGAGTTCTTATATAAAATTCAGAAGAATACAAAAATGAAGGAATATAATTCCATTAAAAGCTACATGTTGATCTCCTAAAAGGGAACATTAAAAATCTAGTTGCTTTCAAAACATTTATTTGAATGGATGCGGACAGTATCATTTGTAGAGGTTTTGACATTATATCTCGTTTCATTGAAATTTTGCAGCGGTATTATCAAAATCCGATATTTCGAGTCACATATTTGTTTGCATTTATAAACAGAAGAGCGACTTCCAAACAAGTCTATACGAACAAGCAGATATAATACCAAAGACCGCGAAAATTGAAAGGAAAATTTGACCGATTCGAAGCTTTCGTTGGTGCGTTTAGACGCATACATGAATGTAAAGAACATAGAACCGTACGTCACTAGCGATTGCGGCGACGCATTTTGAAGTTTAGTGATTATGCCGTTTCGGTATTGAATGTGACTGACATGTATTCAATACTAAAATTGGCAGATGGCAAACATGATGGCTTAGATGGTACACGATTCAAGTTATTGCAAGTTTTATCCAAATTTGTAAAATCTACAAACGAATTCATGTGCCCAACGGAAGAAGCATAGAGAACTGTATATGTAAATTGAAACTGTATGGTAGGAATGCTACAAAGAAAGGAAGCAGACTTAGCCGTTATTCTTTCAGTCCTAGATTATGCAATGCCGAAAGTAAGTGATTTTTTATTACCATACGACGTGATGTATAAAAACGGAGATATTTGTTTTCATAAATTGAGACCTCATATCTCGTACCGTCGAATCTTTTACGAGAGAATTATCAAAATACTGATATGTACGCGGAAATATTCGACGAAACAATACTCAATATAAATAAGACACAACAAAACAACGTTTTAGAAGCGTATTTATGTCAAGATTGAGTTCAAGCTACGCGTTTCGGGCGATAAAAGTCCGCCCTTCTTCGGGAATGAACACGGTGGAATATTGTCAAAAACCTCGTTTGTTGACGATATTCCACGTGTTCACTCCCGAAGAAGGGCGAACTTTTATCGCCCGAAACGCGTAGCTCGAACTCAATCTTGACATGAATATGCTTCTGAATCTTTGTTTTTTGTCTCTTACTGATATGTACATTCAGAATTTAATGTTCCAATAGCATCAGTGATTAAAAATTCGGATCAGTCGATACAGATTAACCAAACATAATAATAGTAAATGAAACATTTAAAAGAAAAAAGATATATTTGAAGCTTTTGTTGCAGAGTCTCCAACTTTATGCTAGTTTGTTCATAATGTTTATCATAATAGTTTGATTTTGAAAGTTCACGACCATGGAGAAAGCCAGAAATTTTTCGTTGCAAAAGATTACCTGGGAATAGTATTATCATCTCTTCTATTCAGGAAGATATTCTGCTATATCGAAGATTTCAACGTAGTAATTTTTCGCATGCACCAAGTTGTTATTTACCGCAAGTTGTTGAATGATAAGTTATTTAAACATGGATTGAAAGCAAAGCTTCATACTCACCTTAATGTTTGAGACCCATCTCAATCACGGATTTATACAGAGTTTATCAAATACTGTTCGGCGGTTATGCAATTTCCTTTGCCATTCTAATATTTGAACGAATCTTCGAATCTAAATATCGTTGTAAATCTTCCAGAGTCAAGGGTTCTGGGAGTAATTTTCAGATTTGACATCTCCCTGCACTTTTTAACTTTATCCAGATGCTTACGCAGAACATGTCTGAAGCAGATATGAAAAATGAATAATTTTACATTCTAAAATATTCCACAAGCTTACGAATGCAACGTAAATTTCAGGAAACATACATTATAATGATTTTACATTTATTTCTATAATTTATGTATATAAGATTTTTTAAGAAATTTGTATATATATAAGTTAAAAGTACTTCATTTACACAGAGCTCATTTTTTCGCGGGCTTTTTACACGATTTTGAAATAGAAAATTGAAAACTTAAAATCTAAAGAATTTCGAATGCGTGCGTTAACTTTAACCGTCTAATAAAACTAAAGCGCTTTTTTTCTTCGGCTTATTCAATTTAAAATCGTATAAAAAGAGCTGTTGTATTCGCGCATTATTTCACTAACAAGGGAACCCCTTTCGCTGTTCCCTGTACTTAGAGATAAGACCTACAGGAGATGATAGTGCTTGACTTCTTGATCTGTTGTTCTAGTCTCTACAAAAGATAAAAAAAAACTTTTTCATCTTATACATTATATGACGTCAATACTTTGAAAAAGACTTAAAGTTAACGTGCGACTTTTGCTTGGAAAAATCAAATTGTATAGGAACTGCAGTTGGCTATTTAATTATTTTGCTGTTAAATTTAATTAATTTAATTTAATTTAATTAATTTTCCCAAAATTACACAAGCTCTAGTTTGAGCTGTAATTAAAACGTGGGTGGCAAAAATTATAGTATAATAAATTTCCCCCACGAAAACTCACAAAATTCTCGCCCCGGAGGCTTTCTTGTGTTGACCATATTTGGCAATTGTGTTATCCCTGCGGAGGGTAATAATACCTTAACAAAATAATTTTATGAATATACTTTTGTTCACCAGAATAATATATGCTTCTGACATAAGCTTACGCAGAAAGTTCGTAAGGGGTGGGGGGGGGAATTATCGGCACAATGGGGTTTCACAGGGCTACAACTCACGGATTCCTATTTTAAATGTGCAACGTTTTATTTCAATGGTGGGGTTACAACCCCCATCAACACCTCCCTACGTACGCTAGTGGCTTCTGATAAACCTCTAATCATTCATTTTCACTACACAACTTGATAATTTTGAATTTAACTTCTGATTTGTCTACCCCATACAATTGGCCCAACCACGCTTTATGGTAATTCAGGTGGTAGCATTACGTCACAACGCTTGTGCCAGCTAACGTTCAATCAGAAATAAAGTTAAAAATATATAAAGTTGAAAAATAAATATTTATCTATGAATATTTTAATTACAAATACTTTAGTTTTTCTTATCTACTTTGATTATTTTATATATAGTAGTTTGGATTTAGCTGTCTTGGAAGTCGTAATTAAAACATTTTAGCAATTATAAACGTAGGGCAACGTTTCCCAATCGATTTAGCCCCGCGACCCTGAAACAGTAAAAAAAAATCAATACTGTCTTTTGTTCTTTTTATATATTAATAAATATCTTATTTTTTATTTCGCCACGCTCTTGATGCCACCGGGACACTCAGAAACGCTGACAAACGGTATCACGATAAACGAATGTACTATTGTAATTTGCCGTCGAATTATCAGAGTTGGGTGCACTGGCGGATCCATTGGGGGGGGCATGAAGTGATCACCCTCCCCTTGAGCCCAGCCTATATACCATTATATCATGGAGTACAAAATGAAGGAGTACTGGACATATAGCGAAAAATAGGAATCAGAAGCAGATCGCCCCTCGTGAAAAGTTTCTGAATCCGGTTGGAGTTGGAAGACGTTTGGACTAAAGGCATCATGTGGAGCTTCATGTGGAATACGCTTCGGCCAGTTTTCGAGCATTCTGCTAGAAACGTATATATATATATATATGCTTCGGCCGTTCTTCAAGCACTTTGGGAAAACGTATATATACGCTTCGGCCAGTCGAAGGGTTAAAGGAGTATTGGAGAAAAATGACCGTTGGAGGTTGGAAGATGAATTAGGCTTGAGTATAGGGAATAGGATGGTGGTGAAGGTCAGCTTGCGGTCCAGATAAAAGGTTATCGCAAAAAGGCTCTAGCAAAAATTATAGAATAATAACAGGCTATATAAATATCGATAGGTGCGCCAAAGTTCGTAGCGTTTCTGGAACAGCTCCCGGTGGAGTGAAGTCTGCGAAGGATCGAGATAAAAATCGTCGATGAGAGAAGATTGGTAGATTACGATTAAGATGGTTTAAACCAGCGCGAGCCCTAAAGTCGCCGTCAGTAGTTGGAAACAATTTCCAGACCCAGCGTACGAAAATTCCTTCCTATTTATTCTCGGCGGAGATAGAATTGGAGCAGTAGAACTCGAGTCGTTCTTCCGGCACATTGGAGAGCAGGGCATCTTTTTCTGGAGCCATATATGCCGGACCAGTTTACGAGACCATTCGTGGAGCCACGTTTTTTCCTGGACCGGTCACCCCAACTTTTTCCCCTCAGCGTAGGACGAACGCAGATGGATGGTGGAGGAGACCCGTGTAACGTGAGTTTTATATCTCTTTTACGTTTGATATGAGGTGTATCGGGGCTCTGTAATAAATGGATAGTCTGTAGAGTCAGGACTCGAGTAAGATAAGGGCGCAATCAGGGAAGATAAGGTTAAGGTTTTTAAATAGTGCAGTAAACTTTTTTTATTGCAGAAATATTTGCATTGCATTTAAATATTTCAATATTGCATGTGTACATTAAGTGAAATAAGTGTTTTTCAGTACGTGTTTAAATTAATTGTATCGATTTTTAAGGAGTAATCACGGGCATAGCCCATAAGCACTGTGCTGTCATGCAATGAGCATGAAAACCTTAGCATATTGTCGTTATAGCTTCCTGCTACATTGAATATAGCAGACTAAGTTTTTTATTGTGTCCCAACGTTTATTTTTATACAACATAGATCATGGCGGTTCTATCAATATTAGGAATACATTAAGGAATTTTTATTGTCTATTCAAATAGTCTTCTGTCCACGTTAGCGCTTGGCTATTCACTAGCAATTTACGGGTAAAACGCCAGCTAAATAGGTATAAGCGTATCCTATTCATTGACATTGATCACATTTATTCAGTAACCGTTTGGTTAATAATACTTAATATTTAGCATATTAGTAATAGACGAAGTAAGCATTCTCTAAATTAGTATGTCATTTTATACTACAGTCGTTTAATGATTAGTGTGAACTAGTCATTCACAATATAAGTAACGTGCTGCGCTACATTATGTTCAAATGTCCCATTAGTTTCCCAAAATAATTTCAATTTATCGGTTTTATGGTAAACATTTAATAATATACTTGCAGCAATTGTTTGCCAGAAACGAAAGCTACAAATCCATCGATTTCTCCCTTCAACTTTCGTGTTCATTACGTTATGTTTGCGTAGTACTTATAACCTTATATCGAAGATGTTTTGGTTTTTGCGAATAGAAAAATCTTATGACCGTAATTATCGGATTTCGATAATACTGTGGCCAAAAATTCGTTGAGACGAGATATGATGTCTTCATTTTGACCCCACTTATCTGAAGTAAACAGTAAATGTTGGATAATCTCAGCTCGGATTGAAAATGATGAAGAAATGCAAGATATGGCAAAAATATTTAAATAAAAGACATAAAATTAAACCACGAAGATGATGTATTTTATATTATGAAATTTTCGTAAAAAATGCGGAAGGCACTCCTAAAGAAAAGTTTATTTATCAGAGGCACCGCCGGGAATAGTCTATCAGTTATACAATATCGTGAGAGCGATTCTGCGCGCATTTATGTTTGAATGCGACGAAATTAGTAATATGCGGTTTTTCATGGACAAAATACAGTTTCTAATGAAATTATATTTCGTCACTTTTTTATATACTTTTAAATTTTCGAAATAACTCAAGAATGGATATAATATTTAAGAATTGATTTTGAATTGTGACTGGTCTATCTGACAAATTAGTTTTTAAAGAAATTACCAAATTGCAAAAATATTCAAAATCAGAATATTGAAAATGTGTATACTTAAATTATTTCATATAAAAAGGTAGTATTAATATGTTCATGTGTAACATGATTTACGTCGGACAATAGACCAAAAACTCAGTTTGCATAGAAATTAGTATTGCTATCTATTGGCAAATGTATTTTTAACGAAAGTCAAAATTAATTTTGAAGAGAGTTAAAGTCAAATATTAGTAGTAATTAATTCAATCGTATTGCAATTTTTTTTCCAGAAAACAAATCTGCAATTCTGCCAATCGAGCTAGGGACCCTAATATGACTGTAGGCAAATGACGGCGTCTGGTTTTTAACTACATTTTAAATGATCTAATTTGAGCTAAAACGTGGGTGTCGAAAATTAATACCTATAATTAAATTCCCATACGAGAAACTACAAAACACTCGCCCCGGTATTTTGCTTTGTTGACCATTATTTGGCATTTGTGTTAGTTCTGAGAAGGGTAATGATTTCTTAGAACACACACAAACATATGTATATATATATGTATATATATATAAAAGTTGTCTCAGCAGCAGGGTTGCAAACATCGAGGAGGGATAGGGTACACCTAAACGAACAATATTTGTCATAGAACCTAGGGTCGCAAACCACTCACAGTGCCAATTCTAAAACCGTCCAGCATGCACAAATACTGACGACCAGTGCGTGAAAAGCGCCAAGTAAAATTCAAGTCAGCTGCTCAAGTGCGCAGATGATTAAAGCATCGTATTTTGAGTTTCTATTACACTGGTTGTCAATTTTTGTACAGGCTGCACGGTTTTAGAATTGGCGTTATGAGTGGTTTGCATCCCTAGGTCCTATGACAAATATTG
>QLNU02010046.1:0-14470 GCA_006491805.2 Dysdera silvatica
AATCATAATTAATTCAAAATAATCATAATTAATTCCATGTTTAGTGCATTCCTCATAACATGGGAGTAAATTGCCTTGGGATAAGTTTTTAAATCGTGGCACATTTTTCCGGTAATAGACTCGATGAAGCGACATTTCTGTTCTCCTTTGCAATACACGATACCGTAATTCGTTTGTTTGTTTGGGTTTTTTATGGCGCAAGAGCATCTGGGCTATACTGCGCCAAACATAGTAAAATCAAAGACGGTAGTAAAAGCCAGTACTTTTTAAAAATTTAAAAACGTGTGTATGGTCAGCATGGTCATTTAAAATGTCAGAGAGTGATGAAGAGTTAATCCTTAGAAGCCTGATTTTCCAAATTAAATTTAAAAAAATATCAATTGCAGTAGAGAGATAAAGGGAAAAATAATAAAAAAAATATCATAATACATATTTTATATATTTATTTCGAAAAGAAAGCAGGTATCAATTTTGATATTTTAGGCATCAAGGTCATAAATTCGATTTAAATGCCCGGTATCGAATTTGAAACTTAGGGCATTTAAGGGTTAAAAGTAAGAGTGCGAGCAAGTCTATGATAGGGGCATTGAGTTAAAATGTGTAAAACACTTATGGGTTCATTGCACATTTGGCAAATTGGTGCTGGTTTTCGTTCCAATAGATGTCTATGGGTGAGGCGGAAATGACCAATGCAAAGTCTAGCAAGGAGAACCCCCTCTTTCCGATTTTCACAGTATGAGGAGGGCCAGTTACCAATTGTATGTTTAATATGACGCAATTTGTTATTGGTTTGATGATCCCATTCTTCTTGCCACTTTTGATTCACGCAGGTCTTGATAATTGGTTTCGGGTCAGAGAAAGGAAGAAGCTGGCTAAAAGTAAGTTGTGAGTTCGTTGACTTTGTAGTTACATAGCAGCGTCTTTCCGTTTCATACCAATGTGAGCAGGGATCCAGCAGAATTTGACATTGGAATGATTGTGCAGGTGGATACCATAATTCGACGACGAAAATCCAAGCAAGGGTTTGAGCTAATCGTACTGCAGTTCTCCATCGACCACGACATTCGATGATGGTTCGCCATCATCCACACGTTTATCGTTTTTTCTTTACGTGTTAGCTCTGACCATTTATAAGGAGGTTTGAAAGTAAAAGTCACATGATTTCCCTCATCCAAAGTGTAATAGGCTAGTTCTTTTATGACAAAACGCCCATTTGAGACTTAAAACGCTTTGAAATCTATTACCACGGAATTATATATGTCCAACACGCAGACTGACAGGGTACTAAATGGTTTTGGGGTGGTTATGAGATTCTCGGCAGCAAATCAAAACGGTTTGTAGGAATACGCCTGCTATCTGGGTTAGTAGAAATAGATAGTATCGTCAGCAAATAAACTGGTTCGTAGACGTATATGTTCTAGAGTTGTTGGCTTTAAATCGACAATAAACATCCTTCGTCACATCGTGAAAGGTTTTCAAAAAGATTTTTATCTTATTAGAGCACATCTGCCGTGCTAGATGCCAAATCTGTCTTCGATCTCGAGGATTTTTGAATAAAAATAAATAATGGGCATTTAAGGAAATATCTCGCATCTGACTCCCTTTATTGAAGAAATTTTGAACGATAAACACCACAGTTAAATTTCTGTGATGATTTCTTTTCACAAATAAGTTTGTTAGACGTTTATCTCCAGATAATTTGGTCATTAAATCGTCAATGGTGAATGAAGTGCTACTCCCTATATAGGAAGAATAACCCGTCAGCAGTCCCCAAAAAATATCACTCCCTGTATTTCGTTGAATAAGGACTGATATTCATCGTAACACCATACTATTTCCATAAGGAATGGATCTATTATTCGCTCTTCTGTTATCCTTTTAATAAGGAAAGTTTTTCAGAATGCGTAGGGCCTGCTAATATGATGGAAGACTGTTGTTTGATCTTCGGGAGATCCATTGTACTTATGATTACATTTGACGCGGGGGTGGGTCTTTATAAGTAATCACAAAATAGTAACTGACGAGAGAGACAGAATAAACATATTTGTATTTTTTTAAAACCACGCGTACACCAAACCTTTTTTTTCACAAATTGATACACTGAAAAATCTGAACTTGAATTTTTAAAATCGCGTACAATAGCGGGAAGAGGTAATCCCCAATTTAATTTAATGATGAAATAAACACAGTATTGTCCACATACATTGGAAGTGAAATATTGTAACATAGAAGCATTCCTGGAGATATACGAAAATCCTTTCACGAAATCAGAAAAGTCTTTTCCGTAGAATTCTGGTGGTTGTCCGTACGAGTCAAAAAACTCTACCGTACTTTCATTTTGCACATAAATCGCTAACCAGTGCTTGCCGCTAGAGGTATGTTTTTCGGAATTGGCAAAAAACGAAGCCGGCAGTATTTGAAACATCTTAGGTATTCGATCGCTGGCCACAAAAGTTCGGAACTTCCTTTTCTAAAATGGATCTTATTTGCGGCGTATCCATGCTAACTGCTGAAATCGAATAAGATATCTCTGGCCTGATTAATTTCCACCAGGTTACCGAATTCCGGATACGCTACCACGGACACCGTGTTGATCAGAGGTGCTGTGAATTTTGCTCCAAGGCGTATATTCCCGTAGCGTGTTAAATTCAGGTGTCCGCCGCTACACATATAGCTGCTGATATCGAAAGCGTATGAGGAATATCCCAACGGATAAAAACTTTTCAAACTTTTCACAATGCAAGAAAGGAAAGAAAGCTTCAGCACAGGTCCTAAAACATACACTCGTTTACCATTTCTGTCTAAAAAAGTTTAAAGATAGAATAAATAATAAAAACTTTATCTTTGAAAGTTTACCCTTATAAGAACTGGCATAATTTAAGTGTAATTTATAAAAATCTAAGTGCACCTAAGCAAAACGAAGTTCATCTTAGCAAAAAAAAAGAGGTTCACTTTAACAAAAAAGAGGTTCACCTTAGAGAAAAGAGGTTCACTTTAGTAAAAATCTTCATATGATAAAGGTAAGTAACCAAAGAGAATCGTTTTACTTAAACAAGTGATCGCGCAAGCAATTTTTACCAAACACCATAAAACATATGGGAAATAATCAAGGTCATGAATCTTCATATGGGATAAATACGATTGTTCATAAGGCCTTCTTAAAGAGATGGTCGCCTTAGAGAAGGTGAACAGTCATATTTTTATCATTCACATGGCAAATAATCAAAGTCGAAAATATAAGGTGGTCTTCTTATAAGGTTTGAACGATTTTGTACTTTTCTCAAAAACGTGGGAAGTAAATCAAATTCAAAAATAGGAGGTGATCGTCTTGTAGGGGGTTGAAACATCATATACATACATAAGAAATAAGCAAAGTCCCAAATATATACTGTAATGGGCCTTACCCTATAATTATTTAATACGATGGGCATATGAGAAACAGAAATCGTCCATTAAGGAATACAGGGTCGATTTATCTCGGACTACCTTTCACCGAATCATTTTTCCAAAACCTTTTCAAAGTCCAGATGTGGGGGGTGGGGTGGCGTCAACAACACATACAGAAACATATTTAAATAATTTCAAAGCCTACACATACCCGAAAAAATTTCAAAGTCCAAATATGCCCGAAATTTTTCAAAGTCCAGAAATTACACGGAAAAAATCTTGACGTCCAGAAATTACCCGGGAAAAAAATCTCGACGTTCAGAAATATCCGAAAAAGTTTCGAAGTCCGCAAATATTAAATGAATATTCAAATTAGGAAATGGAAACCTTGATGTTTCCAAATCAGAATTATGAACTTTAACACAAATAGCAGCGCCCCCCTATAATTTAGTTCACAGCGCCACCTATAATAACCAGCAGAAAAACCGTATGTGCGGGAATACAGAGCCGATTACCTCGGGCCACCTTTCCCTAACACTCTTTGGAAAAATTTTGACGCATCAGTGAAGCATGGAACTTTTCAGTTGAGTCAAGTTATTTCATTTCAAGTTATTTACTTCGATTCGGGACCACCCGTCGCGAGGGGCGGTGGTTCCATTGTTCGAGAACAAATGGGGGCGGGGTCCCGCTGTGGTGGCACCTTTGGTCCCCAGAGTGAATCACCCTACAACTGACGTCTGTAGCACAGTTGATAAGATCAGCTGCCCGGATTGTAGGAGGTCGTGGGATTGTTGTCCACCAAACGCAAAAAAGTTCCTTTTTTTACGATTGTTTCACCACCTAACCATGCCATACCATCGGCGTTACTACACCTTACTATTACTACGCCTAACTTATTACTACGCCTAAAAAACATTGATAAAAATTGTTGCTACGTAGTGTTCTACTTGCATAAACTTTTGATATTCTTCTAAAAACAAATAAAAAAGCATCTTTCATATAATATGCCAATATTTTACATTATTTATTAGTAACTCAGCATATGTTTATTACTAGTCATGCAGTGAACACATATATCGAGCTCAACTGAATAAAAATAGATATTCGAATAGAGTAAAATTCATTTATGGTGATGTTTAAAGAACAGAGAAAATGTTGTCGTGGTAAGTGATATTTTGTTTCAAGGAGCAACATATGTAATAAAATTTTAAATTATTTGCTTGAAGCAACTTATTAGTCCCTAAGTGGAAGAGAATATGTTAATTGAATCGGTCATTTTGAAAAGGGATCAACTTCATATGAAAACAATGTAAAATAACCCTTTTTCAAAATGACCGATTCAATCCTTTGCTTACACGTAAGTTAGAAATTTAGTACAAAAAATAAATGAGTAAGAATCAACAGCGGAAATAGATCAGATTTTTAATTTTTTTTCCTTTTCCTTTAAAGTGCCAGTTCACTCAGAAGTAAGTGAAGCTAGATATATTTAAGTGGTATTTTTAGTAATATACAAAATGCAGATCATGACGTCTATTTCTTTTGAACAATTCGAAATTTGAAAGGCTCAATGTATTGTTTTGATGTTACTACAGTTGAGGGTTGGGGCGTCATAAAAATAACTGGTTTTATTACGCTTCAAAATTATAGAGAATTAATGTATTCCCACAGCTGTCGGCGAAATAGAGTTACACAGCAACTCTTGCAGTGGAGACAAAATAAGTGTATATTTCATTTTACACGCAATTCTTTTCATCGTCGTTAATTAAATTGGTCGTTTTAATCAGGCTAATTAACTGCTTCAGAATGGTGCGGAATTGAAACCGACACCTTAAATAATGCCACTTTCGACTTTTCGTCTGAACAGCAACAAATTGGAAGAGGTATCGCAAAAAATATAATTAGCTATTTATGTTGGCAGTGGCGCGAGAAATTTCAAAATGAGCAATTTCAATTAAATTGCGAAGAGCTCGAATTGAGAAAGTGGAAAGGAATCATTACTCGCCCCTTAGCGTCAGAAACAAAAGAGCGGCAAATTGACGCCCAAGTTCGTTAAACGCGGGATTAAAATTAGCAGCCAGTTAACGACGTCACCTCTTCTGTTGTTAATTTATCGCGACTTCTCCCGTTGGACCATCGAAAAATACAAAAGAACTAAGTCAATGGCGTCAGCGGAAATAATTTTAAGTCACGCTCCAAGTGAGAGCCTTTTTTTTTACATTTCTTTCCTCAGTGTCTTGGTGTTCAAAGAATGCCGCGTTCTTTGCCAGCTTCGACAATTGAAACAGAATCTTTGAAATTCTTCCACGTAACTATTTTTGCCGTCTCATTATCACTTTATGAGACACACGAATAACTACTCCACACTAACTGGAATTAAAGGCGAAATAATGGCTCTGCGTAAAAGTTGAATAAAGGAAAAAGTAACGCTTTTATTCTACTTTCCAAGTGCTTCCATTCTTTCCCAATTTTATTTCTTATTATCTAAGATTTTGACCAGTTGTCAATTAAAAACCAACTATTATTTTAATAAGAGTTAGACGTGAATAAGATGTTGTGTTTAGTAATCATACTGACAAAATTTTTCAGCAAATATTTTCTTAGCATACTCAGATAAGCATAGCTTAAACCTTAGCAAGAACTTATTATCTCAATATAATGTAGAAGTTGAAACTGATTGACATGTTGTCCAACAGATGGATATCGAAACGGCTGACGTTGAAACTGATCGATGCAAATGATGGATATTGAAACTAACAGGGGTTGAAACTGATTGACATGTTGTCTAGCTGATGGATATTGAAACTGAAAGATGTTGAAATATATTGACATATGGTTGAAACTTCCGACATAGAAACTAATTTCATTTCGTCGAATTAACTGCGTCGAAACTGGCGTATATCGTTGAACTGATTGACGTCAAATATGACAGACGGGAAAACTGAGTGACATATTAATACCGCAGAAATAAAATCCATATTTTCTTTAATAATCAAATTTCATGAAGCAAAATTTTATGCAGAATCCTAGTGGCCATTATCCTGTCTTTATAGACACATGTCACTGAGTTTAGGATAAAAGAATACTGTTATGTTGAGATAGAGAAAGAGAGAGAGAGAGAAAGAAATATATTGTAATTTGGAAGTCAAATCGGACAGTTATCGCTTAGATTTAGACATTCTTGAGAAGACACAACTGTTGCTTAGTGTAAGAGAGCATGCTAAAGTATTACTGCCTCTATGTTACACAAAAGGTGTAAAAGCGTCGTATACATCTCCTTTTCTCTAAACTGTGTGGTTATTACCAACTTCTGTTCAATGCACGAACACATCTCCTTTCATTCGTCATTCCGATTTGCCTGAGAAGGACGCACCCTCATACTTGGTGTGCTGTATTATGATAATACCATTCTTATAGTGTTCATCAGTATTAAATCATTTTATTAAAAATTCACATTAACTCGGAGAAGGGCATCATGATGTACACTAGTAAGGTAATGTATCACTTTACAAATTACATTACACACGTGCATAGGATTAACTGGGGGGAAAGAAAGAAAAGAGTTGTGTTTGTTGTTCTGTTCCACCAGGTTCAGTTAAATAGCTTTTATCTCCAATCTAACGCCATTTTGTAAAGTAAATCACTTGATCTAGTAAACAGTGACACACGCGTGCACCCACTTTTGAGATTTTTTTTTTCCTAATTATCTGTCACATATAAACAGATAAGTACATTATAAGTAATCACCGCAAAAGAAACACCTGTGTGTAAATTGTATATAGCGTAAACGATTTTTTTTAACGTTCATTAACAATGAAATAAGATTTATAATATGTTATTAATTATAGACATTCATACAGTAACAAAAATTATTATTTTATTGTTTTTCTTCTATTTTGTACAAAGGCCAGAACGAAGTTAAGCACTAAGTATTACATTATTAGTGTCAATTAGAGTAGAACTCATGGGTACTCTTTTAGGGGGCACTTCGAGCACTTCTAGGGGGTGCCTGAAAAAAATTAACGAGCACTTCTAGGGAGGGTGAAAAAAAATATTTCTTCCTTTTCAAAGCTTTCGAGAATTTTAGTGAATCTACACGATGTCTACAAAAATAATTGATACTGCTTGACAATTAGTAATGAGCTAAAAAGTACCTTATTTTAAAATGTGACTGTAAAACTTTTGAAAATAAATGCATAGCAGGTTCGAGCAAATAAAATTTTTAAATGACTAGGGGGCTAGAGTCCCCTCTACCTCCCAATATGAGCGCCCATGATAGAACTCGGTTATACATATATTCAGAACCGTCAGATTTTTAATGCTACAACTAATGAATAACCTTAAAACGTTCGTATCAAATTTTGTAAATGATATTATTAGTGAACATTTTTATTTTAAGAAGAAACAAAATCATAGTAATATAAGAAGAAACCAGAGGTGTGAATACAACAATGTGAAGATGAATAATAATATAAAAAATCGTACGCACCGAACTTTATAAGAAATTTGCAATTTTAACACAGCAACCTCTCCCAATAACAGATCTCCAGGGGACCCATAAAAAAGTGCTTAACCAGTGAAGGTCTTTAATTGGAACATTGTATTAAGTAAAGATTGACGTTAATATTTTATTTCCTCTCACCATCATAGGTTTAGGGACGTTAATAAATGCATTGAAGTATATAGAAATTGTTATTGCTATTATTGTTATTTAAATTACATCTTTTAATTAAATAAGGTTAATTTTAGAATTAACACTTTATAAATTAATAAAGTTACACACAGAATAATAACGATACAATAGTAGTGTTATAGAGCATTTGTATTCACTAAATCATTGCTCGATGTCGCGTTTTAATAAATGCACTTGATATTATCTCTTAGCCCGATAAATCGACCATTTTATGTCATCTGAGAATAAAATAAAATCCTTTACATGACATACGAGTTGCAAGCTAAGAGATTAGGCGCGGTAGAATAAAGCATCTGGTTTTCACCATGTCGCTCTAGATTTCCGGCAATATGACAGCCAAATCGAATTTAGTGACAATTGGTCCTCCCAATGTGCAGGAAACTCACGTCAAGTTAAGAAATTTGTAAAGAGAAAAGAGAGACCAAGTTGTCATAAAAGCTGGAAAAGGATTGGTGATATTGTGTTATTCTTTTGAAAGTGATTTGCCTTTTTTACGAGATAAAGATGCTGAAAATGTATAAAAAACAAATAGATTCCGTGGAATTTTGTTCATCAAATAAAACATTGGTGAATATTGCATATATCAATATTATATATATTTGTCTTAATATATTGATTTTCCGTATATATATATATATCGAAAATCATAATATATATATCGAAATTTTTACAGATCCCCGTGTTCATTGCGCAGAACAATTCCTTCTATATATCGAACAAAATGCTATAATGAAGTGTACAAATTATAATAGCAAAGTTTTCATTGGCACCTCACCATGGGCGCACATATGGGGGAAGAGGGGGGGGCTCGAGCCCCCTCTAACCAATCAAAAATTTTATTTTTTCGATTCTGCTATGAATTTGCTTTCAAAAGTTTTACAAGCGCATTTTAAAGTAGGGTACTTTTTAGCTCATTACTAATTGCCAAGTAGTATCAATTATTTTTGTAGCATTTTAGTATCTTGTACATTCACTAAAATGTTTGACAGCCTTGAGAAGAAGGTAATAATTTTTCTCTGCCTTCCCTACTGAAAGTACCTATATAGGCGCCCACGCACCTTACGCTTTGAATAAATAAAACGGAAATTAAATAGCCAATGAGGACACAAGACATTAAAAGCTAAATTGAAGTTCCTACCAAATAAAAGCATTTAATTTATCAATGAATTTTAATTTATTAAAAATGAAGTCATTATAAACAATTGCATTTTTTCAATTAAAAGTTGTGAGCTTCAAATATACACAAAAATTATTCGTTTAAACAAACGAGTAAAACGGTATCGATTTATAATAAGGATTGGTACCAAGAAAAAAAAATTATACTAAGCCTTGAGCTAAGGTCTAAAGCTTCAATTTGTTTAGAGAGAAGATTTTGTTTCTTTTCTATAGATCAAAGCAACAGAGGGAAAATGTCTCCAGCGCTTTCTTTCTGGAGAAAAACCTTTCTTTTCTGTCACCAATAAAAATCGCCAAATTTCGAAGGTTAGGTATTTGAGAAAACTTTCATATCTTTCTCAAAGGAAATTCTACGAATAAGAGCGGAAGCTCGAATAAAGCAGAATAAAGCACGTATAAAGCAGAAGCCTGAAACTTAAAGGTAGAAACAAAGACGCTGTTCAAGATTTTTCTTAAGTAGAACTAGATTTAGAAAGATCGTTTGCCAAAAAATTTTACAAAATAGTAGAATTAAGTTGAAAACAGGAAATATCCATTTTGAAATCTTCTGTTTTGTTCATCTCGGATTAATTATAAGAACAAAACAATAATATTTATTATCTACAAATATTAATCAATCAATCAACAACCGTTTTCAATCCACTTCAGGATGGAGGTCGATCTGTTATCATTCGAAGGTATAGTACCGTGAAAAAAATACAGAGGGGCCTTTAACTCACCGTGTTGGCCAGACGGGTTGGCAAGCTGGACATATAGTTTAACGAAGATTCCGAACTTTGGTCACTACAGACAAAGTCATGTGCCAAGGTGGGACCTGTTGTGTCACCCTCCTCAGGAGTAACCGCTACCTGGGCTGCTTCGAAGGGGCGCTCTAACGAGTGCCGGTGTTCTTAGCAGTGGACGGCTCTGGGATACAAATATGTATATATGTACACCGTTATAATTATTGCGTTATTATAGTACTTATATTCATTCATCCACATGCAAATTAATTTATTATATCAAAATAATTAGGTGTTGATGATATACTCAGAAACGTAAAGTTTTCGAAATAATTGGGAGCAAACATATATTATATATATTTTAAAAAATATGTAAAATTGCAATTTATTTTAAGTTATTGTGGAGGAAGGGGGCTCGGGCCCCATGAATGCATATAACTCTGCGCCTATGAATGTGCTAGTATAAAAGTCGACGAAAAAACCTACAGCAAGAGTGCCTTATGTGGCATGCGAGCGTATTTTAAAGCCAGGCGGTAGGGTTGCCTTTAAAAATGAAGTTTCAAAATTTGTTCATCAGACCACCTCATTCTGTCCCACTTATTGAAAAAAAAAAATGTGTGCAAACGATTTCACAATCGGACGATATATAGAAATAGCCTTCAGTTTGTTTGTTTGTTTGGATGTTTTATGGCGCAAGAGCATCTGGGCTATACTGCGCCAAACATAGTAAAAAGTCGCCTTCTGAGGCACAAGACAGGCACCAGGCCGCCAGCTCTACAAGCCTTTCATTCATCGTATAATGTGCTGAAATGTATTAATCTGTGACTAATTCTTCAGGTTTTTCAAATGTAATGCTTTAAATTTTATTTATGACTATACGTGGTAAGACAAGCTTAACGATTCTTATGTTTTCTATAAAGTAGCAATTACTCTCTAACCAAATGTCTTTATAGTTCGTTTGTTTATATTCTTTACCTGCATTTTAACTCCACATAGAGTGTTAGTTTAAGTCTTTAAAATTAATTTTCTAAGTTCAATATCTGTATTTACAATTAAAGTCTCCGAATTCTTCTAATTGGTAGGTTAATATTATTATAATATTAACAATTTATGGTTGATGATGTGGCTGTTGTGGTAGCAGAGTTGCACGTGACCTAATTTCTTCAGTAAGTGCTCGTGCAGGATCACAAGAACTATACAGTCTTCAGTCTATAATGCGTAAGGTTTGAGAACCATTTTAAAGTGGTATTCGTACAAAATCCAAATACAGTCGAACCTCTTTAAGGCGAACACCAAGGGGGAACAGAAAATCTGTTTGTATTAACAATAATCCGTCGGAAAGTATAATATGCCATACGATCTAACGAGACTTCAGAAAACGGTTCGTATTAAAAGTAATTCGTCTTAAGCGTGTTGGTCTTAACGAGGTTTGACTGTGGTGCAACAGTTAAAATTGCAAGATCTACCTCAACGTCTTGATTGTGCTGTCCGATTTTTAGCGGGAAGAGAACTTTAATAATAATAAAAGGACTATCCTTTGGACAGACAAGGCGCATTTGCATTTACAGGAGTGGTCAACACTCAGGACTGATGCATATGGGGTTACTTGCATCCCCATGAGGCTCAAGAACAACCTTTGCATTCTGATTATTTAACTGTATGGTAGGTAATGACTAACAATTTTATCCTAGGTCCTTTTTTCTTTGAGGAGCTGACTTCTCGAGGTCCTGTGAGGTGTACAGTTACGAACGTAATTGTACAGCAAGCTTCTGTCACAACACGTGATTCCTGCATTACAAGAACGAGAATGTTTGGACACTACAGCCTTAATGCAGGATGGCGTCACCCCTCATACTGGCTCAATAGCAAAGAGAGTTATTCGTGCTAGCTTCGGTGATGATTGTGTAATTTTAGGCTTTCCAGATGCTTGGCCATCTCTCTCTCTCTCTCCAGACCTAAATCCTTGCGATTCTGGCTCTGGGAATTCTTGAAAGATCGTGTATATCAGGGAAGTGTACACTCTTTGTCTGAGTTGAAGTCCAGCATAATACGGCATGTCTCTCTTATTCCTTGCGAAATGCTTCGTGCGACTGTTGATGAATCCATATTACGATTTCAACATATAGTCGACAGTGATGGCTCACACGTTCAGCACATGACTTCATAAATTTTCGGTTAATTTCTCTGATAAAACATTGGCCATCTGTTTTCTAACCGTTGTCTTTGTAACGCCACATTTCACCTGGTGGTGAAAATTTGAACTTTTTCTTCTTTCAGAAATCTATTTACCCATGACCTCAACAGCATACATATATATATACCGAATTTTATCGAAATCCGTTGTTCATAGTAGCCTCCAGAGGGCTCTGAATAGAGTGATTTATTTTACAAGCACCCTATACGTAATAATAGTAATTATGTTATTATTAATACTATATTAATAAATATATATTTCATTCCCTTCGTGACGGAAGTTCAGATTTCTCAAAAAAGTGTAAGTCTCAACGCGCCATGTTCCTAATCGTCCTTCCGCCATCAAATCAAAAAATATTTTGCTCACTTTGTCAGCATTACGAATCTTACGCAATAAAAATTCTATTAAAACTTAATGCCATGTATCATTTGGGGATTGCATGGAATATTCATAAAATTCAGCCCCACGTTTGAAAATTTAACCATTTCTGCAATGAATGAAACAGTACGACACTGCGCGATAAAAAAAATATATGAATTGAAATTTTACGTGAAATGTTCAATTATGAAATCCATTTGCTAACAATATCGCTTCGAGATGGCGCAGTTATCACCGCAACAACGAAATGATCTCATACATTACTTTCTTTCACATACTTTCTCACACATCTTCTGTAGATAAAAATCGTTCTCTCCTTCAAATTTATATGGTCATAAAATGATTAAAATTTTATAATGGTCATCACTTTTCTTGTGTATGATTTCAATCTATATTTCTGGAACATTTATGTGTTCATTCAGTTGTTCCTTTATGTGTTCGTTCATTATATGAACATTCAGTTCGTTTGGAACTTCCACCGACTCAACCCTTGTTGAATATTTTGTTTCGGCAGATGCCTGATTATTTAGTTTGTGATCCTACAAACGAACTAATTAACTAAAAGTAGACAAAAATACTTTTAAACGATGATCGTTCGGTTATTACTGGCCATCCATTACATAAATTGCCAGGCACTGCATGCGAGTTCACGTCTGATAAGTGATAAGTAAAATACGTGCACGTAGATTTAATTCGTGTTTTTGTGTTTATAAGTGAAATTGTTGAAAATTTGTAGCAATTGACAACAAAAACTGCTGTCAATTCTTGAAAAATTACAAGACGAAATCCTTGTAAACCACAGGCGTTAAATGTACAAAGGTGGTTTTAAAGTGCTTTTAATATAGTAAAATTAATATAATACATAAAAATTTAATATATAAAAAGTGCTTTTAATATAGTAGGTGGGGGGTATCACAAAAGGTCTCCTTAATGTACAACAGTAGTTGGCTATCAAAATAAACATCTACAATTTGGTGGATGCAGGCCGGCGCGCGGAATAAGAGGGCAGTATTACTTCGCCTCAACACCCCAAAAGATTGCCAACCCCCTATGCTAGTGTATACAGTGTGTGTAAAGTGTCTGTAATACATACTCCAGACACTGATACCTCATACATACTGTTTCAGATACATTGATACCTCAGACAAACTGATACATCAGATATACTGCACCAGACACTGATATCTCATATTTTTAACTCCGTGTGGATTGAATTTTCATATTAGCCTATTTATTAAAATATACCTACATACATCAAATAAATTTCGATATAAGTTAAATTATTTTAGATTTTAGCTAATTTTAAAGGGCAGTTATAACATAGTGTTTAAATCATGTTATTCATGGACAATTTGATGATGTATGTTTATGAATTTTATGTCGCTAGGAGAGCAAAGTTCATGCTGCTCCGGGACGTGTAGTTTTCCGATGGTGTCGAACCAGTTATGACTTGAGGGATCAACCCACTGGATTGAAATGAGAAGTTAGCCCGTGAGCGTTCTTCTTCAGAATCATTAAAAGTCGAATCATGGAAGACGAAGCGTAAGGCGAACGTGTTACCACTTCAGCACCGCAATCCTGAACTAATGACGGAAAAACAAAGAAATATGTTTTATAATCTAACCACTGCTTCAATTACAACGACAAGAACGGTTTCTATAATGCTGTGGAGGCTCGAAAATATCAAAATCAGTTTTTAAGCACGGTGAGTGTATCTGAGTGTATAACCAAATTCACCAAGGAGAACTACCTTTTATGATACCTTTTAACGAGAATAAGTCTACCTTCAGAATTTTAAGTAATTTAAAAATTTTAATTCGCATAAATTACCTTACATAAGACAGGAAATTTCTCTTCTTTCCCTTTTAAATAATCAATGAATCGGTAATTTATTCTATGTACGGTTCATTCTAGTTAGTATCA
>QLNU02010049.1:6070-25297 GCA_006491805.2 Dysdera silvatica
TATTAAATAAATTTAGCTACATGTCTTTCTATAAGAGTTATTATTATTGATTTGTAGCTTGTCCTTCAACGTTTGGTATGAGTATATTTGTTTTTTAAGAAGCAAGGACAGCAAGGTTCATGTTGCGCCTGGACCTACAATTTTCTAAGGTATCTAAACTTTTGCAGGCAAGGAAATCAAACTCGAGGCTACTATGGGCAAAAAAATGTCACGCATTCGACGACATCATTAGAAGTTGTACCCGGAGTAATGGAAAGATACACAAATGCTTTACCTATGCCATCGTAAATGCCATTTACACATAACGTCTTATCGTACATTTTGCTTGATAGGACACATCCTATCATGTAAAACGTAGCTTGTAAACAGAAAAAGTATGTGTTATCGGATAGGAATGAAATCCAAGGTCAGATAAGAAAAATGATGGGAGAAGCATTATTTTCTGAGAATTGACAGGACTTTTAGCACTTTCTGGGTATTTACTATTTACTTTTGGCACTTTTTAGCTACTTACTACTTATTTTTGGCACGTTTGGCTACTTTTTTAACTACTTACTACTTGTTTTTGGCTACTTTTTAGCTAATTACTATTTTTGACTACTTTTTGGCTACTTACTACTAACATTTGACATTGTTGACTACTTACTTTTGGCACTTTTTGGCTACTTGCTATTTACTTGTGACACTCTTGGGCTACTTTTTACTTACTTTTGGCACTTTTTGGCTCAGTTCCCTTCAAACTTAATGTAACTTTAAACCACCCTTTAGTCAGGAAACCCCTATTTTTCTGAGGAATCCGGCCTAGGAGCGAATCACCGGACTACTGTTAGTTGGTAAAATATTTGGCATTCTTAGGAGTCGAAATCAACTGAACGGCACGCTAATGACTATGTCACCACTGCCCCACTAGTATATTTGATGACTCCAAAATAAGCCACATTTATTATTTTTATTGTAAAAGTTTTGTATCGTATCGATTTTGCTTTAATTATCGCCCAGTAATAATAAAGCCAAATCAGGACTTAAAGGGTAAACTATCTAATATTGTTTCTCAAACGCAGTTCCACAGTCTGATTTAAAATCAATGCGACAACTTGGAGAGTTTTTTGGTTCCAAAATAATTCTTGAAGCAAAAATTATCTCGCAAGTTTGAATGAAAGCCCAAAACGAGATATCGATCTGTGAAGAGGATGCCAGTCCGATGACTCCAACAATCTGCATAAATCACTAATCGATACTAATTATCGAAGAGGTCAATTAACATTCCGGAGTCCATCATCTACTGAGAATGGACAGAGTTATGATGATGGCGAAGAGAAGTTAGCCAAAAAAATGCAAATTTTACGTTTTGTCGATTATTATTTCTCCCTGCTTTTGTAAAAATCGAGGGAACATTTTTCGTGTTTCAGCAGTTTTTAAAATGACTTAATGACCTTTTGTTTCCCTTGGAAATGATAATTCGTGAAAATTTCATTAACGGCCTGGTTACTAGTAAAAACTGCTTAATCCACACTCTTCAATAGATTCCATTTTTGATAGTTCTTCTCGATAGACTTCATTTTCGAAGACCTGAGCGTTGCAGAGACGGATTTAGCATGACCTCAGCAGTATCGTCATTAGATAATGGGGGAAAAGCTTAATGTGGGAACGTCATGCCCCATTACACCCTATGGTATATGTATATCTAGAAATCTTTGAATATAACTTGTTCGGAAAACTCGTACTTAGGTGTCAGATAATGGGAGGTAAGGATAAGATTTCAAAATGCACCAAATGTGTAGATAGCAGAAACGAAGAGGGTAATGTTAAGCAGAAAAGAAATAGTCGTAAAAGACTTTTTAGATAAGCTCTAGTCTGAGCTTAAGCGTAGGTGGCGCAAATTGTTATCTATAAAATTCCCCACGAAAATTACAAAGAAAACATGCCCTGGTGGTTTTGTATGTTGATCATTTGGCAATTGTGCTAACTCCATGGAGAATAATAATATCTTACATAAAGCTTTTATACACAGAGTAAAGGAGCTTCGTTTCTGTCGTGGTGGCTGAGCAGGTAAAGATACTACGTGTCATACTTTGGGTCCCCGACTCGACTCCGTGTTGAGGCGATGTCTCTTTTTCTCCTATACATAAAGCTCTAGTTTGAGCTTCAGCGTGGGTGGTAGTAGTTTTTATCTATATACCACATTAAGCTTTGGAATCGATATGGCGCTACGTAGAATTCGGACATTAGTAATAGCGTTGTGCAGTATGTCGACGCGTTTCAGATAGCCATTGCTGTACTTCAGCAGGAATCGACCCAAGTAAATTCACAATGTTGCTATTTCGCATTATTGTTGTTTATTTGTCAGAAGGCTCAAATAATCACTCATTATCTAACTAGCCATTATATTCTGAGGAAGCGAGGAATTTTAGCAGCATGTTTGAAAGGCTTAGGTTTGTAAACCTGAACACAATTCATACTTACCTCATCTAACCTCAAGTCATTTATACAAATTCATATTTGCAGGTTCAGTAATGACTGGACCAATAGGTTATCTAAAATTATTTGCATTTTACAACCCAAGAACAGCTAAGGGAATGCTGCGTTCGGACCTACAGTTTACCGAGAGAACTTCTGTCGTCTAAAGCAATGGTTCTCAATGGGAGCCAGATGGCCCTCTTGTAGGCCATGATGAAGTTTTGGGAGGTCATGGGTTGAAATCGCGAAATTAGGGGGACACAGGCAATTAACTTACAAAATAAAATTATTACTAATACAAAAAAAAGTAACGTCAAAGCACTATTAAATTATTTAATAATTTGTCAATGCTTGCTTCATTAGTAACTGCCTTGATATTTTAAGGAGAGGTGAGCTTCGATGGTCTCTAAGAAAGCTGCAGCCAGATATACAAAAACTTGCCTGTTCTCACTAACCACAAGTATTTCATTAAATCAAGAAACAATAATGTAATATTTGATTATTCTTCATTTTCTTTGGTACAACAGTCCCTGGAGGACCTGGGACTGTGGGTGCCTCTTTAACAATCGTCGCTCATTCTCCTCTATCCAAAGCATTTCTTTCTCATTTTCTTACTCACATTCTTCTTAAATCTGAATCCACTCCATCAAGTCACCTTTTCTTAGCACATCTCATTTTTCTTCTTCCTACTGGATTGGTTCTCATAACCTTCTTAACCACCTTAGATTCCCTCATCCTTTCTACTTATCCAAACTATCTAAGTCTTCTTTTCCATATTTCTGTCATAAGCTCTTGGTCTTCGTATAAATGGTATAATTCCATGTCTTTTCTAATTCTCCATACATTATTTTCATTAATTGTCCCGAACATTTTCCAAACTACTTTCCTCTTCCATAGTCTCTGTAATTTTTTGTCTCCATCTTTCAGTGTCCATGCCTCTGCCTCATATAAAACTATACGTCTTATCATTATTTTATAAATCGTGAGCTTCAGTTTTCATATGCCAGTGAAGTAATATCTTCTGCCAGTTGTTATTCTTGCTTTAATCTCTGCATTAGCCTTGAATTCGTCTGTTATCATAACTAATAAATATTTAAATTTTTGTACTTGTTCAGAGTTGCGGTTAATCATTTATCTATCCAAGCCATTTATATGCTTAAACCTTCTTTTATCCCTAAATTAAATATATATATATATATATCATCATCATCATCATATTCAACCATTATCTATCCACTGCTGGATGAAGGTCTCTCCAAATGCTTTCCACACAAGTCTATCCTGAGCAATTCGCTTCCAAGTCACCCCAACCTGTTTTCTTATTTCATCCACACATCTAGATCTAGTTTGAGGACGTTTATATATATATATATATATATATATATATACGAGTATATATATTTCGTCTTTTTGATTTTGCCTGCATTGATTGTTAAACGAGTTTTTCGGCGATACTATAGAAGCTCTATTTAATTATGAAATATTTTTAATATTTCTTGTATAATAAATAAAAAGTGTTGCTAGTAAAGTATATGGATTTAAAGTATTATATTTATTACATTTAAAAAAAAACATCAAGGGGGTGCATGGTCATGAATGACGCTCAAAAGGGGGGCCCTGAGCAGAAAAAGGTTTAAAAACATTGGTCTAACGCAGAGGTTTTCGAAATGTAAGCCGTGACCAAAAGGAGAGGGCGCGAGACGTTTCTCGACCATGAAATTATTTGTAATACGAACTAAATTAATTCCAGAAAAAAAAATCCATGCCGATGGAAGAGGGAAATCCATTTATTAAATACGATATTTTCATTATATCTCTATATAAATTTAATTATTTTGCTATACGTGTAAAATTACGTACACTAAGCAAATAACATATTTTTTATTCATATACTGCTTGAAGCGGGAGAGTGAGATGCAACGTCCGCATGTAAAGGAGACAGGCGCAGGGCTAAAATGTTTGACCACTCATCTAAAGTAATGGCTCTCAACCGCCGCGCCCTGGCATCAATCATATTGGGCCGCGAATGGTTCTCTTGAAATTTGTCATTTTAGTTTTCTGACTATTTTCCATGAATAATTATTTTACTGTGGACATACTTGACGAGAATAATAGTCGCGAATGCGTCGAAAAACTCAGACACAGAAAGCATAAATAACATCTGTGCAGTAACTGCCAGTGACCAAGTCATGCATTTTTAAATATGCAAGTATTGAATGATCGAACATTTTCAGATATCGAAATCGTTCAGCATTCGAGAAAGGATAGACCTTTCGTTATGACCTGTGACAAAAAGTGCTTGCAAGCCGATTACATTAATGTGTAGTGCATCCTCTGTTCTTAAATTGAACGAAATAACGCCTGTTTTGCAAAGGAGGCAAGAAAGGAAGTGTATCTGCAATGTATGTATTCATATAACTACTTAATTATATTCTTTATGATTATGCCATAATTAATTATTCATATTTATGAGAGCTTAACGCATAAACTTAAAATAATAGTAAGGTATTTACGAGTACATTTGATAGTCCTGGCTATCACCCTAGAAGAAAAAGAAAGAATTTATCTGGCCACGGTTTCATAAAGGTTGAGAAGCACCAGTCTAAGGAATCAAAGGTCGGAATACAAATTGAGAACAAAGATGCCAAGCGCTGTACATTCCGGAATCAAATCCAGACTTTTCGCACAGAAAACAAATATCTTACCACTACGATACTGTATAATTATTGAGCAAAAAGATTTTGAATTTTCAATAATACAGTGTCCTGCGCTCTCGTCGATATATTTAAGACTTAAGCGACACCAAATTAAAAAAAACCAAAAACAACAGTCATAATTTTGCAAGATAAAGAATGGCAGCGAACTCCGTACCATCTCATTAATACTATTATTACTCGTAGTAATCATCCAGGACGAGCTTGCAGTTTAACAACAAGCCAACAAACATATTAATGAAAAGGTATCTGCATTGAGATTTTGAGTTCAAGTTTTGACAATTAATGATTTACGTCGCGTATTTAGGAATTTTTCAGAAACAAATTTACTAATCTACCATTTATATATATTTCATTATTGCAACATTATTTGTTACCATCACTGCGTCACTATTTGTTACCGTTTATTTCGTCATTAATTCTTACCATTCGTCGCGCCCTTATTTGTAACCATTATTGGGCCATTTTCTCTTACTATAAATTTGCCCAGTAACATACGTTTAACTACCTGTATATAACACTGGATATAATAGTATATATGTGCGTGTGTCATCATCATCATCAACATATTCAACCATAACCTATCCATGGCTGGATGAAGGTCTCTCCAGATGCTTTTCAACACAAGTCTATCCTGAGCAATTCCCTTCCACGTCACACCAACCTGTTTCCTTATTTCATCCACCCATCTAGTTTGAGGACGTTTCCTAGGTCTTCAGTGGCCTCTTGGAATCCAATTCAGAATTTCTGTTGTCCAACGTTGATCAGTTTTTCTTGCAATATGCCTAGCCCATCGCCATTTCAGCCCTTTTACTTTAACAATGATATCCTCTACTCTAGTTTGCACTCTCACCCAAGTATTTCTTTTTGATCTCTCCTAGTTATTCCAAGCATGCACCTCTCCATGCTCCTTTGTGTTGTCTGTAACTTTCGTATTGCTCCAAAAGTTAGACTCCATGTCTCTGATCCATAAGAGAGGACTGGCAATACACACTGGTTGAAGACCTTTCTTTTTAGACACAAAGGCGATTTCCCCTTCAGGATAAAACTGTTTCTTCCAAATGCACTCCAGCCAAGTTTAATACGTCTGTTGAGTTCTTTCATAATGTTGCCATCCATTGAAATCAGCTGGCCAAGGTAAATATATGAATCAGCAATTTCTAGCTCAATGTTGTCAACTTGTATTTTTGTTTCCTCTACAAAATTATTGAACATGATCTTAGTTTTTTGTAGGTTCATCTTCAGTCCAACTTCTTTACTTCTAGTTGAAAGCTCCTGTACCATGTCTTGGAGTTCTGACGGGTTTCTTGAAAAAATAACAATGTCATCAGCAAACCGCAAATGATTTAAATATTCACCATTTATTTTTATTCCCTTGTTATTCCAATTTATCAGCTGAAAAATCATCTGTAAAGCTGAAGTAAAAAGTTTTGGAGAAATGGTATCTCCCTGCCTCACACCTTTGCCAAGTTTGATAGTTTTGGTATCTTTATGTAACCGAAATTTTGCACTTGCATTTTTATACACACGTTTCAATATGTCAATGTACACATCCTCAATGTCTGTTGATCTTAAAGAGTTGATGACTGCTGATGTTTTAATAGAGTCAAAGGCCTTCTCATAGTCAATAAATGCCACACACAATGGAAGTTCATATTCATGTGTTCTTTCAATTAATTCTCTTAATACTTGAATATGGTCCACTGTACTGAATCCACTTCGAAATCCAGCTTGTTCTCTTGGTTGAGCTGCATCTAATTTTTTCTGCAGGCGATGTGTTAGCACTTTTGTGAAGATTTTATAAATAGCAGGTAACAAGCTAATTGGTCGGTAATTTTTCAAATCCTCTTTATCACCTTTTTTATGCAAAAGAATTACTGTTGCAGAATCCCATTGGTTTGGTATGTTACCGCTGTTAAGACATTTGGTAAAGAATTTTGCAAGTATGTCTTCTACATATTCTCCAGCTTCTTTTAGGATATCTAATGTAATACCATCATCACCAGGGGCTCTTCCTTTCTTCATATTTTTTATTGCAAATGAAACTTCTTCTTTTAAGATTTTAGGAGCTGTTCCTTCGACTATTTCAATGTCTTCGTTTAATCCACTGTTACTTTCATATAGTTTTTTGTAGAATTCTTCAACTCTTCTAAGTATTTCTTCCCTATTTCTTGTTACGGTGCCATCCTCTCCTTTTAATGCAATGATGTGTTTCTTCCCAACAGATAAACTTCCTTTAACAACCCTAAGGCTCTTGTTATTTTCAATGGCTTTCCTTACTAACTCACAGTTGAATTTTCTTATATCTTCTTTCATGTTTTGCGCAGAGTTTTACAAAGTTCTACATACTCGTTCCCGCAACTGGTATTTTGATTGTCCATCTTCATATCTCTTCACCTTTTCAGGAGCTGTTTCATCTTCTCAGTTAATTTATTATTGTGCTTTTTACACGTCACACCAATTTCCTCAGCAGTTTCAATTATTGTCTTAACAATGTTTTCATTTGCTTCTGAGATGTCAACTTCTTCAATAAGTCCTTCCAGTGCAGAAAAGCGATTTTTTAATTCCAACTTGAATGCCTCGGTATTTTCTTTTAATTTCTTTAAATCCACCCTCTTACATACTTGTTTCCTAATGAGTTTCTGTCGTTCTAATTTAGTATTTAAGTCCACTTTACATCTCACAATTCGATGATCAATTCCAGTATTAAATCTGTTCAGTACGCTGCAATCTTCAATAATTGATTTCTTGTTCGCCAATATATAGTCAATTTCACTAGTTCCCCCATTTGGGTGTTTCCATGTCCATTTTCTTTGCGGTTTCTTCTTAAAAAATGAATTCATGATGCTAAGGTTTTCAGCTTCTGCAAATTCAAATATTAATTTGCGTCATGGATAGAAAGCTCGGCCTGCACCACTCGAAGGCGGGGTTGGACACTAGGTTACTGGCCCGGCTGGTTCCACACATCGTGTATTCACATATATATGCTGATTTCGCACTACATTAGGGGTATACCTTCCTTTCCATTTTACTAAGGACAAGCATTTTATTTTGCTCTATAATCAGCAAAATGTAAAATTTACAAAACTAAAAAAAAAATTCTTAAAAGTATTATTATCCTTCTTAGGATTAAAATAATTTCAACACACGGAGTCAACGGGACATATTTTTCATAATTTTGTTTTTTGCAAAACACCGAAAAGGGTATTAATATTTTACAAAACCTTATATTCGAAGAAAAAGAGCATCCTTCCCGAGCCTTTGTGGTCGAGTAAGTCAAGAAAATCCGGTTCATATGGAGGGTCCCTGGTTCGACTCCTGAACAGGGCGGTGCCTCTTTTTCTTCTATATGTAAAAGATAGCTCTAGTTTGAGCGAAAAAACGTAGGTGTCAAAATTATTATCCAGAAAAACATATATTTAGAAAGATACCGACTCGGCGCACTCAAAAATAAACAGAACCGAATCCTCAGACCAAACTGTCGCGTATTCAAAAAATTGGGTGTCGAAAATATTTATTTTGAGATCAAATGAATAAGAGCTATATGAAACGACATAAATATTTCGTTTCTAAATCAGTTTAATATATGTATACAGTCGAACTTCGTGAAGACGAACGCCGGGGGTAACAGAAAATCTGTTCGTATTAAAAATGATTCACATTATCCAGAAAATATTGGGGAATCGTGTAACTAAGTTATTTATTCCATCTTGTTACCATATACATATTTTGCCGCTATGCATATATGTAATTAATTTATTGTATTTTATTAAATTTTATCATTATTTTATTATTATATACATGTTTTGCAATAAAGACATGGTATATAGTGAATTATTCGAAACATTATTGTTTTACTATATCCACATATTATGATTTAGTAATCATTTATTTGTTTTAGATTCCATACTGTACCAAGTAAAAATGTTAAACCATAGTGCTACATTTAAAAAATTCAGTAATTATAGACTGCTTTCGCTTTCTGTCGGCTTCTCAATCTCAGAAAAAGCAACTCATAATCTCGAAAACGTAACTCACAGTCCATCTCCATCTAAATTTAGGCACAGGCAATCTTAAATTTATAGTAGCATAAGCCAAAAATGTATATTTTCTAATACATTCTGTAAAGGTAACTTTGAATTTTTATTTATAGACAATTTTCCCGCCGATTAAAGCAGTTCTCTCTTATAATCAGTAAATGAGACTTTTAAATATGTATAGTCCTCGACAGTATCAGCTTAAGCCCAAATCAATGCCCTTATTGTGTGGCCCTTCACAATAGAAACACTTTGTGTTTGTTTTGCAGGCTTCCTTGGTTGTTGCCACTCAGGATGTTAAGAAATGCAAACTTAATAAATTGAATTTCTAAAAGTGGCACCATGACAAATTGTTTCCTTTTATTTCATGTTTTCCAAATGTTGTATAATAATGATTTTACTTTTTATATTTGGCAACAGTAAATAATTGGTTTCCGAATTCTAAAATCAAATTACTCTTCTGTTTACCATCAAAGTTTGCACACGTAATTCTCAGAATCTCCGAGAAAAAGGCGTACTAAATTTCTTTAACGTTGTATTTAATTATTTATCCTTCTGGCGTCTTAATTAACTATAGTGAAAGCTTAAAGAATTAAAAAATATTCTCTTAACTACATGATATTACTTCATTTCTTCAACACTTATAACTTCAATTAGTGACCCGGACGTGATGTCAACTGTACGGAAAAATTATAAGAACATATGGCACTGATTCCTAATAAACGAAAATTGTGAATAATCAATAATTAGATCAATTCTGTCCATCCCTCTATAATCCATATACGAATCGTATATAGACTATAGAGGGCGTATAAAGACTATCGTATAATAAGCAATGCCTTTTACTCTCTATTATATCTCTAATCTCTATTTGATTTAAATTTTTTTTCCAATTCAACGTATATAATTCAAGAACTCTTCGCAACATGAAGAATACACCGTATTTTTCAGGTAGGCAAGCTATCATTTTAGGATTATTATTAAGTATATTGCATACTCAGCTAATCTTCGCTACGGGTATATTTGTCACAAAAGCGACTACTACTCTAATGATGTAATAATTCGCTTTCAGCAAAAAATTCAAGGATATTCTCAGCTGTTTAACGTATTGATTAATTCAAAGTATGTTCTGTAAATATCTTTTTAATAATTTTGATATAAATGATGACATCGTAAGCACAATTCTTAAAACAACTAATTAAAGACATCGAAGAAATTAAATTGTAACAAAAAAAATCCAGAAGTGTGCTTATTTCCCAGAGCACAAAATGACGAACAAACGAAAAAGGAGCAAATAAGCCGACTATCAAAATAAATTAGCTGTCCCTTGGGGCAAAAGTAAAACTTCTCTTTAAGAAAGAGTGACTAAGAAAATAATTTTTTTATGACGTAGATGGTGGCGAAACCTAATCTTCTTAAAAACAAACGCCACCAACAGAAGACCTCATTACTCTACCTAATTAGGACGATGGATTCCATTCTATTGAAATTTGGATGATGCCAATAAAGTTTTCCAATTTGGCAGCGAGATATCGGTCATGCAAGGAACTAAATTACCTTCAACCCGACGGCATCCCGGAGGTTCTATTTATAAATATATTTCCTATTAGAAACGCTTTGATTAGCAGTTTTCTTTAGTCCTCGTCCAAGAAATCCAATTAATGTTCCATATTCCATAAACAACGTCTGTTACCAGAAAGGGAAATTGATGCATGGTGATTGAGTAGGAAATTGAAATTACTGTTTTATCACGATGCTACTCTTTTGTCAATTACCACAAAATAATTGCGGTATGGTGAATTAGTCTTCTATTTTCTCCTTTCTCCCTTTTTTGCTTTCTTTATAACAACATCGTTTATTCACAGAAGTGTCCCTACTGGTTTGCTTAAATTATGTCATAGAAGTTTGACATGATAAGCTATGAAGAGGAAAATTCTTTGATTAAAGGATTCTGTGTTCATTCTGCAAAATGAAGTCGAATTTTGATGTCTTCCTTAAAGATATAACGAAGATCAATACCTCGAGATGCAATGTTCTGAATTAATGTATGCCTAAAATAATTTAAGGGTTGATACTGAACGTGTCCATTAGAAGTAGCAACACAGAGAAGTCGAATTCGGAGATCCGCCTGCCACCCATGGCACACAGTTTTCTGAGATGTATCATGGGTTCTTTTAATGGTAAGCGGAATGATTTAAAAGTAAAAGCAAAATTTCGAACACAGTTTTTAATTTCAAAACAGTATTTTTTAAGAAATGAAACCCAGCTCTGTGTTTCCACATCTCTTGAAGACGGATGTTGCAGATAGTGGTGGAAAAAACATATAAAACTGCACGTCTGTAGTCTAACTTACTAACATCTTAAAAACAACCGTTTATTCTCTGTATTTCCATCCAAAACTTCTGGGTGCAAGGAGCTCTCTCCGTCACAACCTCTCCACTAACATTTCCGCTTCTGCTCCTCAGACGGCCACTACACAACAAAGCGGTAGGACAGTATATGTAAAAGGCTAGGGTCGGGAGCAATCGACAATGCTAAAGTGGTTGCTAAGAAAAGGTAAAAGTTTTATATTTGTTCTTTTCAAAATCCTTAAACAAGTGGAAATGGATTTATACAGTAAAAGGTTTACACTGTTTGAGCTTTGTATTGTTAAACACCTGTAAATAGTACGTCAAATGTACAAATCCATTTCCAAGGAAACGGATTCTATGAATGTATCAGGAAATTAACAAAAAATTTATTTAATTTGTAATAATATTGGACAATAATATAAACACTCTATACTTTGGTGGGTGTAGTCTTGTCACACGGAATAAGACGCTTATATTACTTCGCAATAACAGCCTTAAAAGCTTGTCGAACCTTATTTTAGACAATGCAGATGAGAATGTCTCTTTCAATTTGTCTTCTTCTTTGCAGCGGGGTTGTGTGAGTTGCCAGCGCCCAGGGAAAGTTACGTACTGCGCTCGCTAAAAGCCGTTAGCCTTCCACCTGTCCAATATTGAAATTTTGCTCCCGAGGTTTCCGCACAGCTGCCCTAACGCTACACCACTGCTTCTTTGATAACTGCAGCGGTTTTACCTAAAATCTGCACAAAAAATTTATAAAATTAGCCCCAGGAGAATTTACCAATGCATGAATATTTTGCTTTAATAAAAAATGGTGGATTTATATAAGCTGCTATGTGCTCGTAAACTCACTACATTCGGAAATGTAAGTCAGAGCGGTTTATAATTTTGTATTTGTGTACATCGTACCATAATAATAAGGGATCGTTCAAATATTACGTAAGTTCACATTTCTGTCCATTTTATACTCTCCCTCCCCACTTATGAGAAAAAATAAGCAAATGTGTGCCCCACACCCAATATCTCTCTACTGATTCCTTAGCATCCAAACTTATATCGTATTGTGGAGCTTATATCTCAAAGACTTAAAAGCCTGTTGATTGTCCGCGGAACATCCTCTACTAGGACCAGGGTTTAAGCTGCAGTCGCATTTTTCGCAAAATGCAAGGAGTTGTTCGAAAATGCGAAGAAAAAATTATTGTCCATCGCGAAAATGCCACAGGCATTTTTAACCACAGTTTATTCTCTGAAAACAGGATTCACCGATTCCAGAATATCCATTTTGCACTTCAGCGATCTTTTCTTGTTCCTTTTTGTTTCCTCTTCAAAATTCTTAACAGTACCTATTAAGCATTGTTGATATAAATAATTTCATTGATACGATTTTTCGAGCGACTAAAGCAACTAATATTTTTTAGCATTTTGCTACTTTTTTTTCCTATTTTAGCACTTTTGCGACAGCATGTTTTGAGCCAGCTTAAACCCTTGCTACAACCCATGTGTTCCTATTTTAAATATACCAAAATTTCAATGCGATGGGGGGTTAGAACCCCCAAAACCTTTCCTTGGCTACGCCTGTGAATGCAGTGTATTGGACGATTTAGGGTATCATGAAGGGTAACTTTTCTTTTTAATCCAATCATGATTTGTTATTTGTTTATAGTCATAACTCTCTGGATATTAACTTCCAACTCCACGTATAGGAATCCATTATGGTCCAATTTACACAAGGATCACTGCCATATACTTTTGATTCCATGTTTCGGAACACTAATATATATATATATTTACTATTATTGCTGAATTTAATAAAGTGAAACTGTACAGCAATCCCTAGGCTCCATTCGATTCACGTTTGAAAGCCTTCCTGCAATTAAATCAATTGGATTTCCTGATGTACCGTCTCTATCGATACATTGGCTGGGCAATCTTAAAAAAGGACTTATCAATGATGCCATCACGTAATGTACCTTTGTGAACGGTATTTTTTCTTGAGAAGATAAAAGCTATTTCTTTCTGAAAGGGGTTTTTAGGTCTCACGTTACTAATGCCCGCATAGGTACCACGGTACAGCAGGCTTTTAACAAAAGAGTTCGCCGATGGAAAAGCCAAACGTACCGATGGCACGAACATCAAATGAATGGCTCTTAAGGTGTCACTTTCCCCAAGCAATCAAAAGAAACTCTCCAACTAGAATCTGGCATGAAATACCCAAACTCAAACACTACTTATTCAAAGCGTATTCCACAGCATTTTAGAAGAAGACTGTTTTTGATATCGCTCGATGCTTTTTAACGTTTACTAGAACGTGTGGCTACTATTATGAATAAGTTTTGTTTTTGAATATTATAATGAGTGTCTTTTTTTTTTTTGTCTAAATCAGGGAGTCTCAACATAGAGCGCGATGTCACATTTTGGGAAGGTGAAAAACGTGGCTTGTGTTCTTGAATAATGAGGTAATAGTGATCACTCAGTTTACGGTTCATATTTTTTCTGAATAAGTTAAAACCTAATTAGTTGATTTATATTTCCATTTTATACACTGAGCTAAAGGCTTTCTTCTTAAGTTCAATTTATTTGTCTACACAGGGGCACAGTAAGGATTTTACACTATGAGGTTTGTTGTCAGAAAAGCGCATTATACTTTTACTGGAATTCAATTTTCGCAGACATAAAATGTATATATATGTGTTTGTGTGTGTTTGTGTGTGTGTGTGTTTTAAAAAATTAAAAGTTTAGTTTTTTGTAATTATATTTATATCATAATCTAATTTCATATTTTTTATATTATCATGCAATTTATATTCATGTTATTATCCTTTACTGTTGCCACTAAAAATTCCAAGAAACAAAACTTAGTTCAATTTCAAAACTTGGCAACGTACCAAATTAGTGCCGTCAACCGGGGTGACTTTATCTACCCTGGAGTGGCTTTGTCACACCAAACAGGACAAGGTAAAAGTGGTGAGACCTCCTATCTGTGTTGTCGGAATATTTTAATAAGACCTGATTCCGGTAGGTAGAAGTACTGGCTTGAACATGAAATGTTTAATTTTGAAGTTATAGTTATTGAAGGTGGCATCACTTTAGATGTTATTTTCGACGCTTTTTATGCGAAATTTGCTTGTGACCAACTTCTTTGAAAGACTTATATCTAAATTTTGCAGAAAGATGTCAAATGCTATTTTTACTCGATCTGCCAAATTGTCTAGGGACCTGTAACTACTCCTTTCGCCCATGAATATAAAGGTGACATTTGCAGACATTCTGAGACAGATTATTGGAAGATTTGTGAAACACAGAAAAAGTCACCTCCAGCCGCGGTAACTTTGTCTTACTCTTTTGAAAAAAAATATTTTGCATTTCTAAATTTTTAAAATTTCAGAAGTGCGTGTAAAATTGTCTCATAAGCACTTAAGATTATAGGAGAAATATATATATATATATATGGCCTGCAAAAGGGTTGCTGGTATCTAACTGGAAGGAGACCCACACGCTGAACGTATGTGACGATGTGTGGAACCGGCCAGGCCAGTAACCTAGTGTCCTACCCCGCCTTCAAGTGGTGCAGGCTGAGCTTTCTATTTATGTGGCAAATTAATATTTGCTGCACGGATAGAAAGGCGGAAGGGGAGGGCTAATTCACCAACCCGTCTAGCCAGCGTGGTGAAATTATGGCTAATTCCTCCAATATGCTAATACACCAAAAACCATGGCCCCTAGTCTCCAGGTGCTGGAGTGCTCCTGATCAAGGCAGCGGTCAGCGTGGCATGAAAGCAGGGGGTGCCGTTTGTTATTGACCTTGGCAACGTATAATGGACGATCCCTTGCTTCTGAAGCAAAACTTCAGGAATTGGAAGAGGAACTAGACAAGATCAAATGGGACAGGTATATGCACCAACATCAAGCCATACCGACGAAGAGGTTGAAGAATTTTATGAAGAAATCAAACAGCTACATACCAAGGGGAAACAACATATCAAGCTCATCATGGGGGATTTCAATGCAAGAATTGGACAACAGGAACAAGGAGAGACATCGGTTGGTAAATACGGATATGGGGAAAGGAATGAACGTGGCGATCAACTCATCGAATTTGCAGAAGCTGAAAATCTTAGCATCATGAATTCATTTTTTAAGAAGAAACCGCAAAGAAAATGGACATGGAAACACCCAAATGGGGGAACTAGTGAAATTGACTATATCCTGGCAAACAAGAAATCAATTATTGAAGATTGCAGCGTACTGAACAGATTTAATACTGGAAGTGATCATCGAATGGTGAGATGTAAAGTGCACTTAAATACTAAATTAGAACGACAGAAGCTCATTAGGAAACAAGTAAGTAAGAGGGTGGATCTAATGAAACTGAAAGTAAATACCGAGGCATTCAAGTTGGAATTAAAAAATCGCTTTTCTGCACTGGAAGGACTTATTGAAGAAATTGATATCTCAGAAGCAAATGAAAACATTGTTAAGACAATAGTTGAAACTGCTGGGGAAATTGGTGGTGTAACCTGTAAAAAGCACAATAGCAAATTATCTGAGAAGACGAAACAGCTCATGAAAAGGCGAAGAGATATGAAGGTGGACAATCGAAATACCAGTTCCAGGATTGAGTACATAGAACTTTGTAAAACTCTGCGCAAAAGCATGAAAGAAGACATAAGAAAATTCAACTGTGAGCTAGTAAGGAAAGCCATTGAAAATAACAAGAGCCTTAGGGTTGTTAAAGGAAGTTTATCTGTTGGGAAGAAACACATCATTGCATTAAAAGGAGAGGATGGCACTGTAACAAGAAATAGGGAAGAAATACTTAGAAGAGTTGAAGAATTCTACAGAAAGCTGTATGAGGGAAACAGTGGATTAAACGAAGACTCTGAGATAGTCGAAGGAACAGCTCCTAAAATCTTAAAAGAAGAAGTAGCATTTGCAATAAAAAGTATGAAGAAAGGAAGATCCCCTGGCGATGATGGCATTACATTAGATATCTTAAAAGAAGCTGGAGAACATGTAGAAGACATACTCGCAAAATTCTTTACCAAATGCCTCAACAGTGGTAACATACCAAACCAATGGGATTCTGCAACAGTAATTCTTTTGCATAAAAAAGGTGATAAAGAGGATTTAAAAAATTACCGACCAATTAGCTTGTTACCTGCTATTTATAAAATCTTCACAAAAGTGCTAACACATCGCCTGCAGAAAAAATTAGATGCAGCTCAACCAAGAGAACAAGCTGGATTTCGAAGTGGATTCAGTACAGTGGACCATATTCAAGTATTAAGAGAATTAATTGAAAGAACACATGAATATGAACTTCCATTGTGTGTTGCATTTATTGACTATGAGAAGGCCTTTGACTCTATAAAAACATCAGCAGTCATCAACTCTTTAAGATCAACAGACATTGAGGATGTGTACATTGACATGGTGAAACGTGTGTATAAAAATGCAAGTGCAAAATTTCGGTTACATAAAGATACCGAAGCTATCAAAATTGGTAAAGGTGTGAGGCAGGGAGATACCATTTCTCCAAAACTTTTTACTTCAGCTTTACAGATGATTTTTCAGCAGATAAATTGGAATAACAAGGGAATAAAAATAAATGGTGAATATTTAAATCATCTGCGGTTTGCTGATGACATTGTTATTTTTTCAACGAACCCATCAGAACTCCAAGACATGGTACAGGAGCTCTCAACTAGAAGTAAAGAAGTTGGACTCAAGATGAACCTACAAAAAACTAAGATCATGTTCAATAATTTCGTAGAGGAAACAAAAATACAAGTTGACAACACTGAGCTAGAAATTGCTGATTCATATATTTACCTTGGCCAGCTGATTTCAATGGATGGCAACATTATGAAAGAACTCAACAGACGTATTAAACTTGGCTGGAGTGCATTTGGAAGAAACAGTTTTATCCTGAAGGGGAAATTGCCTTTGTGTCTAAAAAGAAAGGTCTTCAACCAGTGTGTATTGCCAGTCCTCTCTTATGGATCAGAGACATGGAGTCTAACAGTTGGAGCAATACGAAAGTTACAGACAACGCAAAGGAGCATGGAGAGGTGCATGCTTGGAATAACTAGGAGAGATCGAAAAAGAAACACTTGGGTGAGAGAGCAAACTAGAGTAGAGGACATCATTGTTAAAGTAAAAGGGCTGAAATGGCGATGGGCTGGGCATATTGCAAGAAGAACTGATCAACGATGGACAACAGAAATTCTGAACTGGATTCCAAGAGACCACCGAAGACCTAGAAAACGTCCTCAAACTAGATGGGTGGATGAAATAAGAAAACAGGTTGGGGTGACGTGGAAACGAATTGCTCAGGATAGACTTGTGTGGAAAGCATTTGGAGAGACCTTCATCCAGCAGTGGATAGATAATGGTTGAATATGATGATGATGATATATATATATATAATTTATAACTAAGATAATAAACGATATATTTAAGGGTTCTATTAATTGACTACTAATATTTGTACCCATGGTGTTTGTTGCAATAATATAACTAGAGATATTAATATACTATTATTACAGCTACATCTCATTTTCATAATTTTTGTATATACTATTTCTTAAAAAATGCCCACGATTCCCCTACGGCCAATTATGGTGCATAAAGAAAATATTTATAAATAGGGAAAACAGAACCATAGAGACAAGACACTTCAAAACTCATAAAATGTAAAATAAGGAATAAAAGGAAAGAAAGAAAAGTAGTGCCAGACTTATATATCTGCCAAGTAGGTCTGGGTCTAGGGATTCTCGATTTTGGGGCCTCTTCTCAAGGATCTTAACGAAGCCTGCTACTATTTATTTAAGTGTTATTTTAATCTTGTGTATTTCCGAAGGTTCGAGTTTCCTTATTGATAAATCTGAATATTATAGATAAGGAACTTTAAAGGAAAGTTCACGATTTACTTGTGGGTAACCACAATAGAAAGGCTGTATATGTTCGCTTAGCAGGCTTTCTTAACTGTTGCCACTAAGAACAGTAAGAAAATAAATCTTAATAAGTTCAATTACTAAAATTGGCAAAATGCCCAAATTGTTTCCTTTTATATGATGTTTTCCATATCTAAATAATTTGACTTTCCGTATCTGGCAACGTACATTGTAGGATTATTATTTTAGTTTTTATATTTGGCAACAACATGTGTAATTGTTTTCCGAATTCTAAAATCAAACCAGTCTTCAATTTATCAGAGAAATGTGTGCACCTACCACGAAGGCCCCTCTAAAAAGGCGTAATAAATTTCTGTAATCTTGTATTTTAATTAATTTTCTGGCTTGTATCAATGAATTAGCCTAAACATTTATAGTATTAATAAATATTATTTCAATTGCATCGAATTATTGATTCCTTCATACTGTCTAAGTATCGTGGAGGCCACATTCTTTAAGGCCCTTCTCTTTTTCCTGCTTACGGCCCAAAGGCACCTTATCCAGCACTGACAAAACGTAAACCTTTCTGTAATAAATGCACAAAAAGCAACACAAATCTAAAGGATATAGTGAGAGGTATTAAAACCAGAATAGTCTCCATAAATAAGGTATGTCACATACACATAAATAACAAGGAAATTTTATGCAATTATTCAAATTTTACAATAATATATAATAATATATTAAAATGTTTTTAAAATTTATTTTAAAGATC
>QLNU02010051.1:0-32502 GCA_006491805.2 Dysdera silvatica
CAAGGTGTTTGATATTAGAAAATTTATTTTGAAGTATCTAGTGAAATGCTTAAACCCATTGTTTACCAATTAAATTTTCACCTTAATGACAATACATAGGAAAGAAACGTACATCATCCTGGCCCAGATTCGAACTAGGATCCCTTCATAAGATGCGGAGGGCCTTACCTGCTACACCACCAAGCCACACAAACGACGCTGCCTTTCTCGGTATGTAAGTTTTTATTGTCCTTTATTACAAATATATATCCCGTTTGCTTTGTGTGTTTACCATTTGGAACTTGTGTTATCCCTGTGAAGGGTAATAATATCTTACAAAAAACTTACATAAGGAGAAAGGGGGCGCCGTTCCTGTGTATTGGTGGCCTAGTGGCTAAGGCGCTCCGGATTCAAAGTAGGGACCCTAGATTGACTCTAGGATAGAACGATATCTCTCTCTCTTCTATACATTGAAAGCTCTGCCCTGCGGTGGCGCAGTGTGGTAACGCGTTCGCCTAGTGCGCCGCTAATCCGGGTTCGACTCCCAGCAGTGCAAAGAACGCTTACTCAGAGATCTCATAAAGATCGCACTGCTCACTGTAGTCCGGGGTTTGGTTCCCTAGGCCTTAAGAGGTTCGGATTCCTCGGAAAACAGTAGGTCCCGGCGCAGCATGACCACTGTAGTCTTTGAGCCGTAAAACCACAAACAAACCAACATAAAGCTCTAGTTTGAGTTCAAGCATAGGTGTCGGAAATTGCCAAAATGACACTGACTAAAAATATGAACCTTAATCAGAGAAGTGTGAACCTTCATGAAAAAATGTGAAAAAAGAAACCGAGAAAAACCTTTAGTGTAGACTATTGCTCAGTCGGTGGAACATTCGACATGCAATCGAAAGGTCCAGAGTTTCCGCATCTGATGTTTATTTTATTCATTTTCTCCTCATGTTTAAGTGTAAGTTTGAAATATATATATATATTGCAGTCTGGTTAATTACGAAACGTATAAAAATTATATATAGAAATGAAGTTCTATTGGAAGTTTTAATAATTTTGTTAGATTAAAGATTTATACTCGTAATTTCTATTTCGTTGTGTCCTGAGTGAATCAGTATTTTAGTCAAATAACTTTAAAAGATATAATTAATTGCTTAGACTATTTCCACGATTTTAAATAACTGCGATCACAAGAAATCTAATTTACATATTTTTCGGTTTTAAAATTTAAGTTTTAATTAAAACGAAATTGAAATATAATTAAAACTGTATCTCTAAAGTTTAACAAAAAATTCGTTAGTATATCATATAGGAGATGAACACATATTGAAAAGATAATTAACTTTCAAAAAACTCAATTTTGTGTCACATTACTAATATTAAAGTGAAATCATCATGGGATAAGAGATAAAAGGACTATTTTTTAAATAAACTTCCAACTTAATTGCAAAAATAGCATTTCTCCATCTTCCGTAACGAACTCTGCCAATTAAATTTTCCTAAAACCCACTTGCACATAAAAGCTTACTCAAAATGGCGAAACTATTGAAAAACTATATATTACATGTGCAAATATCTGCCTTTTACTTGCATAAAAATCTGGAACATATAAAAATCATTTTGTTTAAAAAAAACATCTTGCATATCAGTAAATTTCCAAATTAAACTTTTTTCTGAAAATTAATTTATTGTAGGGGACTGTTTTTTTTTATTTAACGGTCAAGTTTAATATATATATCAAAAATTACGTATATAAATATATCCAAAGACGATATTTTGGTATGTAAAATGACAATATCTTATTAAATCTCCATTATAAAACTAGTATTCAAATAAGGTTGATATAAAAACAAATTTTTACTTATGTTTAATATAAGAAAGTATTTAATTTTATTTAAATTTTCTGTTAACATGTTATTTTACCGTAAACAAGCGCCGGTTTGCTGCCAAAAATTCTCTTCATACCACATAATTCGTAATATTTTCAGAAAACATGCATTTAAACAGAGATATGATCCGAATATGTTTTTAACCGCAATGAATTACTATTATTACGTTTATGTCACGTATACCTTCTGGCGAAATGAAGGCATATAATGTTTGACTTACCCAAGTCAGGGGTTATATGACAGAAAGGTGTCAGCCTACAAAGCCAATATTTGGGAGAACCATGGAATCTTTACCATCTTGCTCTAATGCAGATAGAAATGACATTACTTATGGTAAATCTCCAGCATTATCAATACTTTTCGCTTTATTCGCGATGTAATGACAGAATACCTCTAAGATAGAAAATGATAACAAATGGGCAATCGGCTGTTTTTAGCACGTTGTCAATTTACAAAAAAGGTAACATTCCTACATTATATGCGCGGAATGTTTTGGATTGTTCCAAATATGGTTCTGCAAACCATGACATTTAAATTAGTTTTTAAGCATATGTCACGATAACGAATACTGGGATTAATATATTTGTGTAACAGTATTACGTCAAAAATTAATCTTTCATATCAGCGCCATTTTGACGGAGAGAGAGTACACTTGTATGCAGGCTCAACATTTTCACTGAAATATATCACAAAAGTGACAATTGGTAATTATCTAAAAACTGATTATCCTAACTATAATTCCTATAATTCCTCAAACAAAATTTCCAATTATCTGTTGCAAGAGGGCAACTTTCGAGCTACGAAACTGAACACGTCGCAACTGGAAGTTTTCAAAAAGCGCTGCTAATTGCATTATTGCGTGGAATAATGCAAGTTCACGGCAATTATGGATCAAAATTAAATCTGCATTCTTATTATCCTTAATTATCTTCGTAATTCAGAAATCATTTTGTTTTTTGCACTGTAAGATCTTGACTCAATCATGATCGCCTTAGTTATTCTCAGATCCGTTGCATCGTCCATTACACAGTATTAATGGGAAATGCGTCTAATACAAAAATTTGTTCAACAAATATTATGATTCTTTAGAATGTTATAAGAAATATTTGTTAAACTAATTAATATATTATTTTTAATTTGGAAAGCTATTTACGGGATCCGATTCTGCTATTTAGTCTTGTTAATTCTGCCATGAAGTCTTGTTAATTCTGCCATGAAGTCTTGTTAATTCTGCCATAAGCCTTATCCAATTCTGCCATAAAGCCTTGTCAATTCTGCCATAAAGCCTTGTCAATTTCTGCCATAAAAGCCTTGTCAATTCTGCCATAAAGCCTTGTCCAATTCCGCCATAAAGCCTTGTCAATTCCGCCATAAAGCCTTGTCAGATTTCGCCATAAAGCCTTGTCGAATTCCGCCATAAAGCCTTGTCAAATTCCGCCATAAAGCCTTGTCAATTCCACCATAAAGCCTTGTCAATTCCGCCATAAACTTGTCCAGCGATTCACCATAAAAGCCTTGTCAATTCCGCCATAAAACTTGTCAATTCCGCCATAGAAGCCTTGTCAGTTCCGCCATAAAACCTTGTCAATTCCGCCGCCAAAGCCTTGTCAATTTCCGCCAAAGCCTTGTCAATTTCGCCATAAAAGCCTTGTCAATTCCGCCATAAAGCCTTGTAATTCCGCCATAAAATACTTATCCAATTCCGCCATAAAAGCCTTGTCAATTCCGCCATAAAGCCTTGTCAATTCAAATTTCCGCCATAAAGCCTTGTCAATTTCCGCCATAAAAGCCTTGTCAATTCCGCCATAAAGCCTTGTCAATTCCGCCATAAAGCCTTGTCCAATTCCCGCCCTTTAAACACTTGTCAATTCCCGCCATAAAGGTCTTGTCAGTTCCATAAGTCTTGTCAATTCCGCCATAAAGTCTTGTCAATTCCGCCATAAAGTCTTGTCAATTCCGCCATAAAGTCTTGTCAATTCCGCCATAAAGTCTTGTCCAATTCCGCCACATAAAGTCTTGTCAATTCCGCCATAAAGTCTTGTCAATTCCGCCATGAAGTCTTGTTAATTCTGCCATGAAGTCTTGTTAATTCTGCCATGAAGTCTTGTTAATTCTGCCATGAAGTCTTGTTAATTCTGCCATGAAGTCTTGTTAATTCTGCCATGAAGTCTTGTTAATTCTGCCATAAAGTCTTGTTAATTCTGCCATAAAGTCTTGTTAATTCTGCCATAAAGTCTTGTTAATTCTGCCATAAAGTCTTGTTAATTCTGCCATAAAGTCTTGTTAATTCTGCCATGAAGTCTTGTTAATTCTGCCATGAAGTCTTGTTAATTCTGCCATGAAGTCTTGTTAACTCAGTTATGCAGTCGTATTTAAATTAATGAAATGCATGCTTGGTACAAATTACTTTTTTGTTAAATTCAATTTCATTGGTTATGCAGCAGCCGATAGGGTTAGTGGATAGCTTTTAGGTATAAAATTTCTTTTATAAAGTTCCTAGGAAATTTATGACAATTTTGACAAAAAATGGAACACACATATGTATATATATATATATATATATGGCCTGCAAAAGGGTTGCTGGTATCTAACTGGAAGGAGACCCACACGCTGAACGTATGTGACGATGTGTGGAACCGGCCAGGCCAGTAACCTAGTGTCCTACCCCGCCTTCAAGTGGTGCAGGCTGAGCTTTCTATTTATGTGGCAAATTAATATTTGCTGCACGGATAGAAAGGCGGAAGGGGAGGGCTAATTCACCAACCCGTCTAGCCAGCGTGGTGAAATTATGGCTAATTCCTCCATTATGTTGACACACCAGAAACCATGGCCCCTAGTCTCCAGGTGCTGGAGTGCTCCTGATCAAGGCAGCGGTCAGTGTGGCATGAAAGCAGGGGGTGCTAAGAATCACTGGAATGGCCCAGGCTGCCGTTTGTTATTGACCTTGGCTACGTTTAATGGACGATCCCTTGCTTCTGAAGCAAAACTTCAGGAATTGGAAGAAGAACTTGACAAGATCAAATGGGACATTGTAGGACTCAGTGAAGTTAGAAGAAAAGGTGAAGAGTTGGTGGAACTTAAAAGTGGACATTTGTTTTATTATAGAGGAACGGAAACTGGAAGAACAAGTGGTGTTGGCTTCTTAATCAACAAAAGAATTAAAGACTGTCTTCTGGAAGTTGAAAGTACATCAGATCGAGCAGCGAGGCTCGTTGTTCAACTAACCCAGCGATACCAACTTCAAATAGTACAGGTATATGCACCAACATCAAGCCATACCGACGAAGAGGTTGAAGAATTTTATGAAGAAATCAAAGAGTTACACACCAAAGGGAAACAACATATCAAGCTCATCATGGGGGATTTCAATGCAAGAATTGGACAACAGGAACAAGGAGAGACATCGGTTGGTAAATACGGATATGGGGAAAGGAATGAACGTGGCGATCAACTCATCGAATTTGCAGAAGCTGAAAATCTTAGCATCATGAATTCATTTTTTAAGAAGAAACCGCAAAGAAAATGGACATGGAAACACCCAAATGGGGGAACTAGTGAAATTGACTATATCCTGGCAAACAAGAAATCAATTATTGAAGATTGCAGTGTACTGAACAGATTTAATACTGGAAGTGATCATCGAATGGTGAGATGTAAAGTGCACTTAAATACTAAATTAGAACGACAGAAGCTCATTAGGAAACAAGTAAGTAAGAGGGTGGATTTAAAGAAATTAAAAGAAAATACCGAGGCATTCAAGTTGGAATTAAAAAATCGCTTTTCTGCACTGGAAGGACTTATTGAAGAAGTTGACATCTCAGAAGCAAATGAAAACATTGTTAAGACAATAATTGAAACTGCTGGGGAAATTGGTGGTGTAATATGTAAAAAGCAGAATAGCAAATTATCTGAGAAGACGAAACAACTCATGAAAAGGCGAAGACTTATGAAGGTGGACAATCAAAATACCAGTTGCAGGATCGAGTATGTAGAACTTTGCAAAACTTTGCGCAAAAACATGAAAGAAGATATAAGAAAATTCAATTGTGAGTTAGTAAGGAAGGCCATTGAAAGCAACAAGAGCCTTAGGGTTGTTAAAGGGAGTTTGTCTATTGGGAAGAAACACATCATTGCATTAAAAGGAGAGGATGGCACTGTAACAAGAAATAGGGAAGAAATACTTAGAAGAGTTGAAGAATTCTACAAAAATCTATACGAAAGTAACAGTGGATTAAACGAAGACTCTGAGATAGTCGAAGGAACAGCTCCTAAAATCTTAAAAGAAGAAGTTTCATTTGCAATAAAAAATATGAAGAAAGGAAGAGCCCCTGGTGATGATGGTATTACATTAGATATCCTAAAAGAAGCTGGAGAATATGTAGAAGACATACTTGCAAAATTCTTTACCAAATGTCTTAACAGCGGTAACATACCAAACCAATGGGATTCTGCAACAGTAATTCTTTTGCATAAAAAAGGTGATAAAGAGGATTTGAAAAATTACCGACCAATTAGCTTGTTACCTGCTATTTATAAAATCTTCACAAAAGTGCTAACACATCGCCTGCAGAAAAAATTAGATGCAGCTCAACCAAGAGAACAAGCTGGATTTCGAAGTGGATTCAGTACAGTGGACCATATTCAAGTATTAAGAGAATTAATTGAAAGAACACATGAATATGAACTTCCATTGTGTGTTGCATTTATTGACTATGAGAAGGCCTTTGACTCTATAAAAACATCAGCAGTCATCAACTCTTTAAGATCAACAGACATTGAGGATGTGTACATTGACATGGTGAAACGTGTGTATAAAAATGCAAGTGCAAAATTTCGGTTACATAAAGATACCAAAACTATCAAACTTGGCAAAGGGGTGAGGCAGGGAGATACCATTTCTCCAAAACTTTTTACTTCTGCTTTACAGATGATTTTTCAGCTGATAAATTGGAATAACAAGGTGGGTGAAGCATGTCGTGGACTTGTTTAGAACGTCTGACGAATTTAGAATTTAATAAAAGTGTTGCCTCAATTTTTTTTTTTTTTCAATTTCTGAATTCCTATTATCTATTTATTTGACGTTAGAATTCAGAATTTTAAACACAATATCTTAACGAATATTTCACGTAGAAACATTAAATGCTTTATTTGACTAATTAGGCATAAAGCAATATTTTTATAATCGAAAATTTGTTGGTACAGTCAGAGGTTTATCCAGAATTCATAAAGTGGGGTTTTCAAGATTTTTTAAGAGGTATGGATTAGATTTTGTGTGCGTTTAGATTTCACTAAGGGGGTGTATCAAAAAATCTGCAGGGGTGTTAGGGGTGTGTACGAATCCCTGGGTACAGGGCATTATAATAGGTAAAATTCCGTATTTTTACACATGTACCTCTCCATGTAAAATAATGCATTCATAGGCGTACGCAGAAAATTCCTAAGGGGGTTACAGAGCTACAACTCACATATTCCTATGTTAAATATACAAAATTTCATTACAGTGGGGTGATTACAACCCCCATTAATACTCCTCCGTAAGCCAATGAATATATTCCGCATCCTTATATAAACTAAAAGCTTTTTTTTTCCCCTCGGAAGATTTTTCTGCAACTGATAGTTAAAATGTCAATTTAGATGACATGCACTCCGAATCATCCTGTATACATGTGTCCTCAATGAAAGGAAAATCGTAGACAAATACACTTTAACTGCTTTTAATACATATACCGAAACTTAGGCTTTAATACATATACCGAAATCCAGGCTTTAATACGTATATCGAACTTAATGCTTTTAATACGTATACGCAAACACTTCAGTTAATACGCATTTCGGAAACACTTGTGCTAATACGTATTTGAACACTTGTGTTAATACGCATTTCGAAACACTTAAAGCACGTATTTCGAAACACGAAGCAATACGGCTTCGAAACACTTGTGCTAATTCGCATCCCGCAACACTTGTAATGCTTTTTAATACGTATACGAAAACATTTGTGCTAATACGTATAGCGAAACACTTGTAATGCTTTAATACGTATATCGAAACATATATAATGCTGTAATAAGTATACCGAAACACTTACAATGCTTTAATACGTATACCAAAACTTTTATAATGCTTTAAAATATACACAGAAAAAATCTACCAACATTGTTTTGTTATGGATCTCCTTCATTACCCACGGAGATTTCAAGTATTACGCAAGAAACCTTGGGGAAGGCTGTTGTACTTATTTTCCCATGTTAACCAGTGTTAATGTTTATACCACCGGGGTGGGGTTGAAATCGCCAAATTATTGCTTATGTAATATCCGAACCCCCCACGTAGAGTTCATAAGGAGAGGGGACACAGTGAGCTATAACTTCATATATTCATACGCATATATACAAAATTCCATCTCAATGGGGAGTCCTAACACCCATCACCCCCCCTCCAACGTACGCCAGTGAACTCGTCGAACATTTGTTTAATTATTTTTTCATTTCATAAAGCAACTTAAAATCGGAGGGAGGATGTCTGGAAAGAAAACATTTTCCGAGCGCTTTAGGGAGGTAGTGTGCTCGTCTAGTGACCTTTAACCCGGGCTTGACCCCCCCTCAACCCGGGCTTGACCCCCCCCTCAACGGAACCAAGAAGAACTCTAACTGACCAAGTGCTCCCTGTAGTCCGGAGTTTGGTTCCCTAGGCCTTAAGAGGTTCGGATTCCTCGGAAAACTGTAGGTCCCAGTGGACCATGGCCTTTTCTGTCATGGTTTGAGCCCTAATTTTAATGCTAAAATTGTCCAGCCTTTAATTATCTGGGGATGACCCGCGAGGATTATTAATTAAAACGGGAAATAATTTTAGTTCTGATAGATTTTATACTTATAAACGGGGATACTCGATTTTTCGCGACTCAATCGAATGGGGTCGGTTATACTTGGTTGTAGCCTATAAAGGTTTTTAGGCCTACACTTTTGTTCATTTAATATTCTCAATTTGTATCCCACCCCTTCTTTTCTTCGCCAAGTATCCGTCTACGAAATGCAATAAACAAAACTGAAGAAAGAAACAAACGGAATTAGTAAAAATAAGACTCCTCTCCTTTTCTCTCTCTCTCCCTTCCTCCCTCCCCCAAATAGGGATAATCAGATTTAGACATTCGCCCCAGGCAGCTGTCTTCTCTCAGCGAGAAACACCAGAAAAAAATAATTTCCATTGCCATCAAACTTTTTTTTACCTGTGCATGTACCTCGTATTTGCATTCTCTGTTTAATTTTCCTTCCTGGAGACATTTTCTTTCCTTCTCGAAACAAATTTCATCTTCGGACCAGATGTTGCTAATGGGAGATAGTAATGCACTTGAGCCAAAAAAGTGAATCGTAGGGGGAGAGGGGGAAGGGTTTTTTCACGATGACGTGCAGTGCTAATTGCAAAAAAGAACTTTTAAAATGAAAGTTTTTTGTCATAGTATTAAGAATGTATGTCCAGTGATTTTGGCCGAAAAGGGCCTTCGAGAAAAACTTTGCTGCCAAAAAATTGACAGGATCGATAAGTTAAAAAAAAAAAAAGCTTGCGTTAAAACTAATTAGTTGGATTCTCGATTTTATTTTAATAAGTTTAAATGTTTAGGCATTGATTTTGTTTCACTGACAATTTTTGGGATCAATTTAGGGTTGGAGATTGGATAAACAGTTTTTAAATAAATCGCCGGAATTGACTTTAAATTTTTTTATTTTACAAGAAAATGCTATATTTGATGGGTTTGAAAATGTAATTGTCATGAATAATAAGTAATGATAGCTATTTCTCAAAAAGTATAAGGAGAGGTTTGTTCGTTGCTTTTTCAAATCTTTTATTTATTGTTTGATCCATTGTTACAGTCGGGTCGTTTCGAAATTGTCATCATTTATGAAGCTAGAAATAGTAAATTATATTATTTACATATGCAAATTTACTGACGTTAATACTGAAACCTTGCATACAGTAAATTGATTGATATATAAGTAGAAATCATTGGGTAGTGCCTCTACCTTCGGGGAAAACACATTTTCCTATGAACCGTAAGATCTAGGTAATTCATTGTGGTGTGACCCCCAAGATGACCCTGGAATCCGCTATATATATATTCGTGGGTGTTTAATCCATTGTCCACCTTAATCCAGGTGCTACGGAGGCGGGAGAGAAAGTAACAGAAGTTGTTTTCTCCGTATAGAAGAAAGTTCCCTTTCACCGTTATTGCTGTACTTTACCAGCTGACCTCAGCCTCCCTCAAGATGCGGGCTCTGGTGGGGGAGGAGATCTCAATAAAACGGAAAGTTTTAAGGCCAATGCCCCACGATCAGCTGTTTAGAAAGGTCAAACTTATTTTGAAAGTGTCCAGAGTGTCCTTGTTTGCCACTTTCAACAGAAAACATAAACAGCTGGGAATCAAGGAAGTAGTTTTCTACGCTATTATATCTTCGGTCCATTTTTGATTTTTTTTTCTCTCTCCAAAAACATGGTATCTCTTATTCAGCAATGTGGAGATAAACTAAATTTATTTTTTATTTATATAAATCGAACACTACGTAATCGAACCCACGACCTTCCACTTCAGGTCCCACCGAAGGCAGAAATATTTATTTTCTTTCGAACGTTTCACCATCTAATCACGCCATACCATCGGCGTTGGTATCACTACGCCAATAAACGTTGATTGATATTGTTGTTTCAAACTAAATTTAGTTATAGATATAGCCAATTATGAATAATAAAAATATACACTACGTATATAGAATATTCTGTGTATGATATAGACCCTATATCATACACTATATTATGTATTCTATATTATAAAGTATTCTAGGTATATAATATAGAATATCCTAGGTGTTGTAAGCTTAGGGTCTGCTAAATATACAACCCCCTTTTAATAGGGGACGTGAATTCCCGGAGAACGAAGCTTGCTTGAAGCGGCTATTTCTGCTTGCGAACACGTGATCTAAAGGAAAGTACTCAAATGCGAAGTTCTATCTCATTTACTGACATAACTTAATTAGCTTAATAAGTGTCACGGGACTGCAAATAACCACTAGGAAGTAAGTAACATACATAAAATATTTATCAATAGCTAAATATAACATGAGACCAGTAGCAAGCATGAAACATGATAATTATGATAACTCTGTCTGAGGCTTAACTATGACATGGCTAAACATGCTGGCATCTATTAAATAGCTCATCTGAAGTGTGCTTACATTAGTTTCCTCTCTAAATTGCTGACCTTTCGACACTTTTTTTTATTCTAAAAATTTGACTACGGTAGTAGCCTATCTTGGGTATTACACACATATCATAAAACGATCAATTATAACTGCATTAGTGGAGTTCATTTTAGGTTGGAACACATATTGCAATCCATAGTAATCATTGCAAAATGCATTATCAACAGCCATAATATCCAACGATTAAACTGTCATGTGACTATCATTAATTAGGTTACATAACTAACTCTATATGTCTAATCTGACTCTTAGGGGAAGATTGCCGGAATTGACGAGACATGATCAAAAAATATTTTTCTCTTACCCGGCTCTCGCGTAGAATTCGCCTCGACATCTCAGAAGTTTGATATAGCTGTACGAGAGGCATATCAATTTGGTCGACATCACTGGTGGGGGGAGAACGTACGTAGTCCAAGGGAGCTATTCACCTCACTTTTAAAATGTTACTTTACTATCTTTGGGTCCGATCTAGTACTGATCTCATACTGATCTGATTATTCTAGTCTTATACTGACTCTGATCTCATGCTCTTCTGCTCTGAAATTGATTAAACTTTTTATAACTTTCAAAGTATAAATGGCGTTTCGACCTGTGATTGGTTATTGGCTTAATCTATTAGTGGTGTGTCCGTGTCTTGCGGTTTTGGTGCAGGGAGGTCCAGATTTCCTATGCGGCGGACGCTTCCGTGGAAAGTCAATAACTTCTATTGACATTTACGTGGTTCCTCCAATTGATGTAAACGACTTTTATGGATAAGAATTCTATGTACGGCCGTTGAAGATTCCAATTAGCAGGGTTTGTATTGTGCAGACGCAATGCCAAAGAGCCGGTATGTCCAGGCGCGGTGATCAAAATCAGGGCAGTCTTTCTCCGTCGGTTCTTTACTTGCGCCATAAGATCTTGGACTATTGTAAAGATTTTTAGGTTTTATAAAAGGATGAGAGAATTGTAGGAAGGGTATTATTCATGAAACACCTTATTGCCGCCGTTGCATTACAAGGGAAAGTGAGTGGTTTCTTTTATGGCTTAATGTACAAATTTAAGGGGAAAATACACGAATTGCAACAAAACTTTGTTACAGGACGGTATTCCTATAACATAAACCCATCGTCGAAAGAATAAAAATTGCTTGCGATTTTTATGAAATGTGACGAAATCTAAAGCGTGGGTGTGAAGAAGTAAGCAAAGTCTGGAAGTCACTGCAAATGTACAAAGTCTGATCTAAGTACTGTGGAACAAAGTCAAACAAATACAAATGAACATTTTCCTCTGGCTAACTACGTGACATAGAATACTTGCGAATTACTAGAACATACTGTAGAGTAAAACACGATATAATATTAGAACATGAAATATAACTTAAGTTTCCAATTTTGCTGAAAAGGAACCTCTGAATTAAAATACACATTTTAAGAAAATGAATTCCATGTTGGTTTTATGCAACTTGGTGAAGTTCCTAAGTAAAAGTATTTCACAGATGTTACTTCATAAATGAAGGTAATTGTTAAAATACATAAAAACGCAGTGAATATAATACATGTATAGTTATAAATGGCAATACGACGTGAACAAGTAAATGAAATAAAAAACCGTTGAATCAATACATATCAATCTTCTCGTGTCTCATATCTCTAAAAGAAATTTTGCTGAATTGCGTTGTATCTTGATAATGTCAATGAAATCTAAAATAATAAGCAAATATAGTTAGTCTAATGAAAGTTCAATATGAAGTGTTTTGCGGCGAACTATAGTCTATCACTTCAGAAATGTCTATCGTTGGAAAAATCTCGTTGGAAGTGTCCAGAGGATAAATCCCAGGAATGTGACTCCTAGAGATCTGATAGATGAACTGCTTAGAGATTGTCTACATTGTCCAATGGCAATTGGCTAGGGAGTGTCTGTTTATGATTGTAGATCCGTTCACAACGCATTCATCGTCTGAAAATATGGAATCACCAATGTTTTTTGTAGTAATGAATGAACGAATGTCGTCGTCTCTTTAAAATCGATAGTCGGGTTTCTGTGTCGTCGTCGTCCGTCGACTCTCTCTCTTGGGCTATCTTTCCAGAAGGTGTCATTTGCGTGTACCTTCGGAATTGACGCGGCGCTTGAATAGTAGTCTTTTGCAAGCATGTGCTGTCCATTTACTTGAAACCTCTGAAGTTTGTTTTGTCCATTCACATTTGAGTGCAAAATGTAGTTACTTGAGATGCTTATGAGGTTGCCATGTTGCATCGGGGTCATCGACCTCTTTTACGATGCATTCCTTCCAGTTTGTCGTTATGAATGTCTCAGGAACAGCAGTTTGCTTATAGTTAATGCGTGAGAAGTGCACTTTATACTCATAGCTTTATTTAGCATAAGTAAATTTTCGATTATTTGATTGCGTGGTTTGCAATCAACAAAGAAGTACGCAACATTGTACTACTTTCGTACGACTTAGCTTTAAGAAAATATCATTTCAATTACCTCTCATCAATTACTCGGCATTCCCAAAATTTTATATCTATCTAACGCTAAGATTGCTTATGCAGACGTAACTTTTAAGCAAAAGAGTATATATTTCAGTGTGTTTTGTTTGCAAAACTTAAGGAGTGTAATATTTTCTAAGTTATGTGGCATTTATCTTATAGATGTATGTGACTATTCTAAATTTTTAAAACATAGTACAAAGTGCAAAAATTTGCTTGCAAATAAAGGTAAGTTGCTTATCTCTATAACTTATCCATATGGGATCTAAATTGTGACTCTGATAACTCGCCACTGTTTACAAAACAACGTTCGAATTGCAGCTTTTGTTTCATTTTACAGAAAATGAGTTTGTTTTCCCCCCAAGTTAAAGAATGAAGTAGCTTTGGAAAGCTGGGAGGGGTATTTGTAACAGTTTTGAGTTCCTAAGTTTCTTAGTAGAGTGCGAAATAGTATTAACTGCCTAACAATACTCGCGTTATTGCGGGGAGTATTGTGGATGGGGTGTAGGCTAATGACTACGCGAGGTGGTTTTTCATTCACAAGTTTGTTTACGTTTCACGTGGTGTGGTTTATGGATTCTTGTTTTGAGTAATAACGCTGTAGATAGAAACTGACCTGAACAGAGAAAGTTCCTAACACTAGTCTAGTAGTAAAACTCACAATTTGATTGGTCAAGACAAATATGTGATTTTTAGATACTAAACCGTTGCGTTATTACGTAATTTGGATTTTGCTTTTTTTTTCCAAAATTGTATGATTTTAGCGATATTTTTGTTTTTTACGTTTGGTTTGCTACTTCAATAGCTGTGTATATAGAGATTGGAGCAATTTGAAAGCAATTGCATTTACGATATGTTCAGGCAGACAGTCCGAAATTGTTTTAGTATTTGCTTTATTTCTTCTTTGTGGACTTCTATAGTCTGCGGTCTGTAAATATCTTTCTGCCTGCATAATGCTTTGAAGTAGAATGATTTTAGCACTTGCCGTTTTATTTTGAATGTTTTTTTATACCTCTTTCCACATCTGGATATCTTGCTGGATTTCCGACGTTGGGTCTCAAATTGTATGTAGCGTCTGCTCTTGAACGTTGCATAACATCTTTCGGAGTAGTGTTATCTGCATTTATTTCTTGATTGTCGGTATTTTGATCATTTGTTTCAAGAATCGTTTGACCCATTGGTTGGTTACTTACGAAATCATCTTCTAATCCTGTTCCGTTGAAAGGGTTTCCCACATCCACTGACGGTAGGATTTCTACTCCTTCATTGGACTGTTCAAAAATTGGCGCCCTTTGTTGAGTTTCTGTTAGGGTATTTTCTTCATTGTTTCTCGTTGCCTTTCTTGGAGCGTATCTAAAATACGGTTTATAAATCGCTATCTTCATTTTCTTCGTCTTCAGTGCTGCTTAATTTTCTTTCAGAATCTGACTTTTCGTAATTCATCTCACTCTTCTTTCAAATTAGTGTTATCTTCCCTTAGATACAGTTTCCGGGGGTTGGAATTTCAACATTCTATTTACGTGAACCTTTTGCACTTTTTCCGGATTTTCTATCAATTGTACGTAGTACGTTACTGGCGGTGTTTGTTTAATTACTCTTTAGGGTCCCAAAGAATTTTCGAATAATTTATGCCCTTGTTTCTTTGCTAAGTTTAGCATATATAAGAAGATTACTTCTTATATGAAAATTGAGAAGTTGGAATTGCTAACGATTCGTTTCGCCTCATCTCCTTGTATCTGACAATCATAAAATTCAGCGGAAAGATTTTTTCATCCTTAACGCGTAATCCCTAACGTTCTGATTAGCTCTTTGTTTGCATCTAGTTAACCTTTGCAGTTTTATGGGTGGTAGTAGTAGTTCTTTTTGGAAATGTTGAATAAAAATTCTTTTAAACCTTTCATAATTTTTCTCTGCTCTTAATTCTCTGTTTTTTATCAGAAATTCCGTTACCCGTCCATTAACTTTTGAATGGACCATTCCAAGTTTTTCCAACTTGCTTCATTGCACTATCTCGCCTATGGTTTCGAAACAATACTCTGCATCTTGCCCTTCTTCTACTCCCAAAAACTGATTAACTAATCCTGTGTAACCCGCTAAATTGTTGTACCCTCTAACTTCTTTAACAATTCCTTCGGCATTTGAAGAGTCGGGTAGCGCGTTATTAACCATTGTTTTATCTTTTAGCGGCAGATTATCACCAATATCTTAAATTAATGCTTAACTATCAATAGCAATATTTTCACACAATAATATTTCAAATGGATAATATACCAGATAACAATTATCTAGTATGCATTTCAAATATTCAACTTAATTACTGCGACCACATCAACTTATATGGTCTTATGAGGCATAACGTGACATACATGAAACAATTTTTTAATTACTGCTACCAAAATATTGCATGCATTGCAGTAAATGAATAGGTAGGGAAATATTACTTTGGCACAATAATACGAACTGATCGTGGCATAATATTTTGAATGCATTAATTCGACAAATTTAATAGGGCTGAAAATTGCTGCACGCACTATAAACTGATATACCATGGTATCAAATGCTCTAATAGCAATATATTTAACTGATTTTGGTTTGGTTGACTGTACCATTATGTACGGTGTAAAGGCTAGTAATAGAGTTAAAGTAAGCTGGCCTGCTACAAGGCACCATATGTAAGCTTAGGGTCTGATAAATAGACCACTGTGTTCAGCTTTGAATGGGGGGGGTGTGAATTTCAGGAGAGCGAAGCTTACATGAAACGGCTATCTCTGTCGGCGAAGATAGGTGACCTAAAGGAAAGCACTAAAATGCTTGGTTCTATATCATTTACTGACATAACTAGCTTAACAAGTGTCACGTGACTACAAATAACTATTAGGAAGTAGGTGACACACACATAAAATATTTATCAATAGCTAAATATAACATGACACCAGTAGCAAGCATGAAAAACAATAATTATAACTCTGTCTGAGGCTTAATTATGACGCGGCTAAACATGCTGGCGTCTATTACATAGCTCGTTTGAAGTGAGCTTCTATTAGTTTCCTCTCTAGGTTGCTGACCTTTCGACACTTTTCTTTATTCTAACAATTAGACTATGGACGTAACTTACCTTGGGTATTACACACATATATCATAAAACAACAAATTATAACTGCATTATTGGAGCTCATTTTCGTTTTGAAATACATATTGCAATCCATAGTAATCATTGCAAATACATGATCAACAGCAATAATATGCAACAATTAAACTGTCATGTGGCTATCGTTAATTAGGTTACGTAACTAACTCTATATGTCTAATCTGACTCTTAGGGAAAAATTGCCGGAATTGAAGTGATATGATCAAAAAATATTATTCTCTTACCCGGCTCTCGCGAAGAATTCGCCTTGACATCTCAGAAGTTTGCTATAGCTATACGAGAGGCATATGAATTTGGTCGACATCACTGGTGAAGAACGTACGTAGTTGAAGGGAGCTATTCATCTCACTTTTAAAATATTACTTTACCATCTTTGGGTCCGATCTGTTACTGATCTGATTATGCTCGTCTTATACTGACTCTGATCTCATGCTCTTCTGCCCTGAAACTGATTAAACTTTTTAAAAATTTCAAAGTAAAAATGGCGTTTCGACCTGTGGTTGGTTATTGGCTTAACCTATCACTTAGGTGTCCGTGTCTTGCAGTTTTGTTGCAGGGAGGTCCAGATTTCCTATGCGGCGGACGCTTCCGTGGAAAGGCAATAACTTCTATTGACATTTACGAGGTTTCTTCAATTGATGTAAACGACTTTTATGAATAGAGATTCTATGTACGGACCTTTGAATTATCCAATTAGCAGGGTTTGTATTGTGCAGACGCAACCCTAAAGAGACGGCATGTCCAGGCGCGGTGATCAAAACCAGGGCAGTCTTTATGCGTCTGTTCTTTACTTACGCCATAAAATCTTGGACTATTCTAGAGATTTTTAGGTTGTACAAAAGGATGAGAGAGTTGTAAGAAGAGTTATATTCATGAAACATCATTTTGCCGCCGTTGCATTGTAAGGGAAAGTGATTTCCTTCTTTTATGGCTTAACGTACAAATTTAATGTGAAAATATACAAAATACAACAAAACTTTATTACAGGACCATCTTCCTGTAACAGTATATATAAGAATTGAGGTCTGTTCTTTACGAAATATTCGCATAGGTAAAACATTTCTCATTTGAATCAATAACTGATGTGCTTTTGAAATTCTTTATTTCCGACCTACCTTGTTTTTGCTTGGGGAAAATATACAAGCAAATAATTACAATCTAAATGTTTGAGACAAAGTGCAAAATTTTTAGTTCTAAGTATCATTCAGGGTCCTTTTTAAGTAATATTTCAACACTCGTACATATTTTCCATGAACGTATTTTTAACATAACTTGTCGCTCATCGTGATTATAGAATTATTTTCTTAATTATATTATAACCATGTTCGCAGTTAATAATATCAGATATTGTCATTTTTATTTACAGCGTTTTTTGTTGTTTTTTTTTCAAATATTACAATTTAAGTTTCGCTATTTGTTCTTCCCAATGTATTGACAGCATGACCTACTAACGTTACGTCATGGGAACCAATCAATTTCATTGTAGCAATTTTCGTCATTATTTGGGAAATCATTAAAATTGACTGGGTTCACAACCAAATGGACTAAATGCAACTGTAATTTATTAATACAGCGATGATGAAAAATACTTTAATGGTGCTCATTCAAATAATTATACAGAGGAATGTTGAGCTACACATTATCATGCATCAGTTTTTGATTAATCGACGTTTCGTTTCAACATGTGGGCGCCATCCTCGAAGGATGTAACTAGGGGTTAAGCTGCAGTCGCGTTTTGCAAAAAATGCGAAGAGAAAATTATTGCCTATAGCGAAAGTGCGACAGACATTTTTAACCACAGTATATTCTATGAAAATGAGATTCCCCGATTCCAAAATATGCGTTTCGCACCTCAGCGATCTTTTCTTGTTCCTTTTTGTTTCCTCTTCAAAATTCTTAACAGCACCTGTTAAGCATTGTTGATATAAATAATTTCATTGATACGATTTTTGGAGCGACTAAAGCAACTAGCATGTTTTAGCATTTTGCTACAACTTTTTTTACCCATTTTAGCATTTTTGCGACAGCATGTTTTGAGCCAGCTTAAACCCTGGATGTAACTAACCATGTGTCTCCCCTGAACATCATTGCAAGCCTAATTCCCCCAACTACGATATTTGCAACATAAAACCGATGGATTCAGTGATCCTTTGTATGAATCTCAACAAACTCACTGCTGAGCCTGAAATTTCGCAAATGCTCACTGTTTCACTTCCTCAAACTTCTGCTCGGTAAACTTTCCGCTCCAGTGAAAATACGTGCTCATTGAGGAAGGGCATTTACCTGAGTAGTGTCATGAGCAGATGGAAAAGCAGAAATAATCTTATTGCTTGCCATTTAAAGTCGGACACGCGCTTCGTCGTCAACCAGGTGGTAAAGACACCTGCAACGGTACCACCACGTGCCAAGACGTTCCTCTCTTGTTATATGTGGCTCCAACAGTCGCACTTCTATAAGAAAACGTTTCTGAAGACAGACATGTGCACACCGTTGCCCAGTTATTAACTTATATACAGAAGGAAAGAACTTAACGCTTGGCTGACTTCTAAGGGCCCCGTGGGAATTAAGGGGTCCCCGGGACCCATTAATTTCACTTTGATGTTCAAACCTGAATGACAACGCTGACCTGTTGCTTTGCGAATGGACAACCATTACATTACACGATTCCCAGAATGTCAATTTCCAAAATGCCACCTAATCGGAAATCATTACCATAATTGCCTGATTTGTATGGTTTTCACGTGAACGAGGTGATTGATTACGTGAGTCTCACGATTACCATTGGTCCAAGTAAAATCTACAAGATTTCAACCATCAGAAGGGTTTAAGTGTACGGAATGAATCTTAAAGACGCATTTTCCTATCTGCGCAATGCTAATTGCGTTGTCGAATATTGCGCTGGTGCAGAAAGTAATAAGCCCTTGAGGAGCGCTCTTCTCTATTGGGTTTCCATTGTTTAAGTCTGCAGCGCGTTGCGCCGAGTCTTGCACGTATTTTGAATATTTTGCGATAACAATTATTTGCTTAATTATTTAATAATAGCACGAATTAAATTTCAATAATTATTAAATAATAAATTGCATGGTAAATTGAACGGAAGTCATGTGCGTCCATTAATATGTCACAGCACCATTTTCATAGGTACTTGTAAAGTCAATTTTTATAATAAACGTTAGTACATACGATAAATATGATTAACGTGCATTTGGAAAAGTTATGAACAAGAAAGAATTGCGTAAGACTGTCGTTATGTATTGCATGACTCATTGCGACCACATCAATTGAACTCACCAGCGCTAATTAAAGAAATGCTAATTATAACTTTGTCATAGAAGTACAGGAATAACCGGTTGAATAGTTCTTAATTTGCCGATTCGGCCATTATCGACCATTTGCTAATTTTTTATTGACATACGCATCGATTATTAGCGATTTAGCGAAAAGATTAATTTTCGCGTATAATTAGCACAACACATTAACTATTGCAATTATATTTAACTACGGATTACAAGCTGCTAAATATATCTCCAGTGGAAGAAGAGGGGACATATTGATATTATATACAATCCATAGTGGTATACTTACCTCATAGTACACGTTCTGTGCAGTGGTATGCTTATTATATTGTATACATAAAGGCTGCGCACACGGAAGGAGTTCTGGGACTCGGGTCCCCCCTCCCCTTTATAATATTATTAGCTCTTCAATAAAATTTCTTATGTAAGAGAACGTTGGTACAAATGATGGTTTACACTTTCTTCAGTGATATACTGCTGAATGAATTCTATTAAAATTTATCTTGATTTAGTAAATTTCACTTAGTCCGCTTTGTCATTTTTCAAATGAAACTCATCCCACGAGCCTCTGAAAGCATTGGTGGATCCAAAGGGGGGGTCCCCCCTTTGAGCCGGGATTATATCACGAAAAGAAATGATAAGTACCGGACACTTAATTAAAAATAGGAATCAGGAACAACACCCCCCCCCTGAATGGTTTCTGGATCCGCCCTTATATGAAAGCGGGTGAAATTTTCTTAAAAAGCCCAAATTATACATTAGTAATATACTTTCAGCCACTGGCGTATGCAGGGGATGTTGATGGGGTTGTAACCTCCAACTGCAATGGAATTTTTTATATATATAGTATAGGAATATGCGAGTTGTAGCTCTTTAACCCCCACTGAGCCTATAACCACCCCCACTTATGAACTTTCTGCGTACGCCAATACTTTCAGTTTTCTACAGTTTTTCCTCAGTCTGCATTAGAGGGCAGTCAAGTTTAGCCCCATCCAACAGAGATAATGGCTAATTGTAGAGATGATCGCTCCAGTCGACATACATGGTCTTGGTGAAATCATGGATGGCAACCTTGCAGAAGGTTCACCTCATTCATTTTCAACATCGATCTCGCTTTTAAGAATGAACCTATAGTAACCATTACCCCACTATGCAGTAGCGGCAAGAGGTGGCAGTGTAGCCTCAGGGTGGGGTCGTGCCCTGTCCCATTTAGTTGCCCTCCCTCCATACCCCATCGAATAGTTTGCGATCCCTTCCTTCAGTATTCTTTTATGAAACGTGTAGTTACCCCCAAGTGCCTCTTCATCTGACCTTCGCAGCTATTTCCCACGCTTCGTTACGGATGGTATTCGGTAGCTAGATATCGAATGTCGCTTTGGCGATGCCCAGCGATACCATAGGGTTAAAGGATGGTCATTCGATTTTCCCGGCAATAATCAATGCCGCCATTGTTTGCTACTTTGACGCTCAAGGCCTGTACAAATAATATTCAAATGGCTGTGGACACACTACCGTACGCAGGGGTGATGGGTCGTAACCCCCTATTGCGATGAAATTATGTACATGTGCATATGTGAAGCTGTAGCTCTGTAATTCCCCTCTTAAGCTTCTTCCCACCCCTCCCCTTATGAACTTCCTTTGTAAGTTAATACGTGGAGGCATTAGATTTAAAATAGTCAAAGGTTCTCTTCTGAGAGCTGTCAGATTGATACTAACTTTATGAATAATTGAAATACCAGTTCTTCCCTGAATAGAATGGTTCTGGACACTTGTACCATGAACACAGATCTAAATTAATCATTACTCTCCCCAGTGGCGTACGCAGGGGGGTGTTGATGAGGATTGTAACCCCCCCATTAACCGAAATGAAATTTTGTACATAGGTATATGTGAGTTGTAGCTCTGTAACCCTCTCATTGAGCCTATGAACCCCCTCTTATGAACATTCTGTGTACCCCTATGCCCTCCCCTCCTCTTCTGATACAGTTCAATGTAACCTTCAGTGTACCCTTTTCATGTAATAATATATAAATATTTCGTGTGTTCAACGTACCCTTTTCATGTAAACAGAAGAAGAGTTTCAATGTATATATTTCAGTCTGCCGACACGAAAAAACGCGAATTCTTAAAAGTGGTATATAAATCATGCAATTTAATATATTGAAATTACCATACTTGGAAGGAGTTCGCTAATTTCACTCAAATTCATCATTTTCTTGCTGCAGCTGCTGTTGCTATTCATAATCGCCTAATCATTCGTAATTATGTAAATATTAGCGGTCTGTTAAACTGCATCGATCAGAAGAGCCATTAAGGCAAGATGAAAAAAATAAATCAGTATTCTAAGCAGAAGAAAATTAGAGGCAACAAAAATCATGGCGTTATTTATGTTTCAGGATGTGTATGTTAAACTTTGCACTGACCAGAACTGCATCCAAGCCGAGGCCAGCAGCCACGTGGACGCAGTTGTTCCATCAAGATATTTATATATGTATATGTAAAACAATAATAGCACAATGTTAAAATAGTGAAAATTCTTAAAAATTCATAATGTATAAAACTGTTTTTTATGTATATTTGTATAAACTGTTTTTATGTATATTTGTATAAACTGTTTTTATGTAATTCCTCTTCTCCCACCCAATTTCCCCCCATAAAATTAAAAATACAAACCTTGTTATATGCTAATATTACAATATTTGTAGTTTACAATAAATTAAAAAAAAAAAAAGCCACCGGAGTACGGTCAAATTTATTTGGATTTATAGTGGCATAATGTCTAAATCCTGTATTGCTTTTGATAATTACTTCATAATTGTGAGTATCTGAGTACCCTATATATCCTTTGCCATGCCCCAGTTACCCCTGCAACTTCGCTATAGGCCTGGCACTGATTGATGTGGCTTTTCATATGTAAAAGTAATGAATTCTCTCAGTATGAGTACATGAAAGAATTGTTGATAGAAGAGTTTGATGGATCCATGACACCACCCGCAGTATTATGGAGTCAATACTGCAGATATGCTGAAAGTCCATCGGAAAACACAGGTGCATTTTTGTCGCAAAATCTGCCATCGTAGAAACCGTGATTACCGCGAAATACTCTTCATGGCAAGACGCAGCAGAATACCTTGATACGTAAGGATTTGGTTAAGTCAATTAAGAGACTTTTCCATGATTTTGAAGGACATTGGAATTAATTTTTTTAGAGGAGGAATATTTTATTTACTACATCTTTAGTGATGAGAGCTGGCTTAGGGGCCATTCACAAAGGACGCCCTTGCTCCAAGGAGGAGGAGGGTCACGCCCAAGTGGACAAAGCAGGAGAGAGGAAGGAGGAGGTTGCTTCTTTAAGACCCTCTGTATTTTTTTTTCTTAAAAATTTGATGGAAAATACACTTTTTTCCAGATGTAAATTCCATGACTGCTTGAATCACATGTTGGAATTGTGGAAAAGAAAAGGATCTTTTGGAAAGCATAGAACATAGGCTTAGAGTGTTTTCGAAATTACCGAAGGAAGGGGGGGGAGGGGCAAGCACATATTATGGATGTTAATATATTACAATATATGTAAAATTGAAAATTATTAGAGGGGCCTGGACCCCACTGATCCATATAACTATACGCCTATGGTATAGATCAACGGTCTCCAAACTTTCGGACCACTCATGATTTTAAATCCCGCAGACCACATTCCGTGAATTTACTGCAATATAAAGGTGGAAATTGCATTCAGAATATGAGAATCACTTAGAATATTATTTTTGTTTTATTATTAATAAAACATTAAAAATGCACATAATGTCCAGATTTTTCTGCAGACCACCAAAATTTTCTCGCGGACCACCGGTTGGCGACCGCTGGTATAGATGGACACCACCCATATTTTATGACTTTTTTTTTATAGTTTTTTGGGGGGGAACACAGGAAGCTAAAGCAATAAGACCTTATCTGATTCCCATCAGCTGCCTGGGAATAATCAGCCGGAATGCCTAATGGGGTGGCGGAGGATATTGGCGCCGAATAGGGGGGGTTAAAGGGACACTTGTCCCCTCCTGCCTCATGGATTTCCACAGGTTTCGCTGTGGTTTTGCTCCTTCCTTGAAACTCAACAGGCACTGATGAATGGAAACGCTTTGTCCCAAAACGATTTTTTTTTATTACTTCAGTGTGTCTGTTACATTCGCCCATGGGCAAATATAACACAGCTAAATCCTGAGAAGAATAGTGTAAAATGTTGAATATAAAAAAAAAATACTTTTTACGTAATTTCGAGATGTTGGGCAAATTTTTGGAATTGTGAAAAACGTGTTGGGGCGTAGTCATCTGTCGGACGTCCGTCACAGAGATGTTGAGTGAAAACACACGAGCTAAGACTAGGGGGGGTTGGGGGTCCAAAAAGTGTCGAAATCATGCAGACGTCCTTTGTGAACAGTCCCTTATAACTATTTGTCGGATGGTACGCTCGTAACAACTTTGTCAATGTATGCAGTGGTCCTAATGCCCAATCTACCATCAATTGGTAGCAATAGATACAAAGTTAGTAATAATCAATTGGTTTTTTAATTTTACTTTACAGCGAACTTCCCTTTAAATATTTTTTGGATGTCACGGACCTTAAAACTTAAGACATAAAAATCCTAAAGTGATTACATATATCATAAATAATATATATATATATATATATATATATATATATATATATATAGTTGCTCATTGTCTTTAGATTTGGAAAGAAAGGAAAAAAATAAATGTACACATTTCGTGCTATATATAATGTTTAATAAATTAATTATATTTAGATTTTAAAATATACTATTACTACTAAGCATCGAATTAATTTAGAAATGAGAAGCTGGTATATGCATTTCACATATAAAGATTATCATATCGGACTTGATATTAAAAAATTTAATCCCCAATTCCGACTCTATTATTTAAGTTTCATATAATTATTTTCAAGACAAACGATATCAGATGGGGACTTCTTCAAGTTTTCGAGAGTCCCTTGTGAAGACATTGCGCACCCCAAGGGGTCCGCAAACCAGAATTTAAAAACCGCTATTCAATATTTTTCTGCAAACACATCTTTTTCATGAAAAGCTCTATCGTTCAAGTGAAGTTTAAGAAAATTTTTCAAAATCTATACTATCTGCCGTCGTATGAGTTAACGAAACAATAACGCATGTATCGCTATGCGTTATGATAGTTTAAATAATTTTTACACTTACGAAGAATACCGCATTCTAATTTCATTATTAATCTCATAAGTATACAGTTCGTTTGACATGGCATGACTTTTGTAATCTCCAGAGGCGACGAGATGGGGGATGGGGCTGCAGCCCGGGCCCCTGGGTGAAATCTAGGGGCTCGCGCTGGCAAGGACCTGTTCTGTGGGGAGGCCCGGCCCAGGGAAAGGGTAATGGGTCGAAATAAGCATGGGGCCCCCTGGTAATCCCTACTCCGTAAAATCAACCAACCCTTATTTATCCAGAGCAGCGATTTTCAACAGGTGCGTCGCGAGAATTTTTAAAAATGCAATACCTGACTATTTAGTCACAGGCACTAACATCGTTTCAATTAAACATATACCCATTTTTTATTTATTTTTATTTATCTATTTATTTTATCAGATTGGCGAGAAAATTATTTTTGACGTATTATAGAATTTCAGAAATTAGTTTCGGTGTGTTCCGCGATGAAAAAAGTTGAAATCACTGATCTCGAATGTTCGGACAAATTTTCTACAAGGGCTCTAAAGACAATCACAATAAATACACTATTTACCAATAACTGACCGATTGTCTTCATGACTTGAATTCTCGCATTGAGTACATTTAGATGACATGGACTTGGACCACTGGACATCATCCATGCCACCACGAGAGCTGATTACTACAGTCACATTATCGATAACCAAGTGTTTCCTACAACGTGGCAATTCACGGAACAGACGAATGTTATTACCAGAACAATAATATACCTTGCCACAAAGCTGTAGCTGTTATGGACCGATATGAAGAGATGAGTGTGGAACCATTGCGTTGGCCCGCCTGGAGTCCTCATCTCAACCCCATTTTGACACATTTATAATGAGATGGAACGAAGGTTATTAAGTCGAGACTAATACGTCCAAATGCCGTTGCTTAATTTAGTGCTACTTTGCAGGAGGAATGGAAAGGAATTGTGCTTGACGTCATTCGAAGATTAGTCAAACTTTTTTTCATCCAGTATATTGGTAATTCAGTCCAAATGTGGACTTAACCAGATATTAGGGCCCGCGCTTCGTATTTAAATGTTTGTTTCTAATATCCGGACAATTATGGCTAGGGAGTGTATGTGTTTAAATGGAATTACTGAATTACAAGAAATTTATATTGGATGCGTGTGTTAGATTCTCAGATATGAATAACGAATCTTTTTTTCTTTCTTGCGTTTAGGTTTCGCTTTTGAAAGTAGAAATACTGGAGCCTCCAAAACCAGGAAAAAGGAAAGAAAGGAAAATACCTGTGAGTTTTTAAATTTTTAAGTTATTATAAAATTAACTTGTTCACCGGGGACTTTTTTTCACAGTGATAAGTAATGTCATCACACCATCACGCTAGGATTAAATATATAAGAACTACATAAAACGTAATGCGTTCAACATAATACGGTTAATTTTAATGACGAAAAATGTCGTCATTTGCATTTTGGTAGTCTTCCGGGCATGACGAAAAATGTCGTCATACCCAGTTAACAGGTTAATATATATGGACATAAACAATCGTTCATGTTGGGGAAATAAAATTTGAGCCGATACACATAAGAGATGATTAAATGATCCCCAAACAAATTAAAAAATAATATGTGCATTAATTTTAATAACTAACGTAAATAAGTATACTAAATGGAATAAATAATTTGAATAAGTGCATTAAGTGGAGTAACTAATTTGGATAAGCGCACTGATTGGAATAAATAAGTGCAATAAATGGAATAACTAATTTGGATAAGTGCACGGATTAGAATGAATAATTCAAATAAGTGAAATAATTCAATGGAATAAGCCCTCTGATTGGAATAAATAATTTGATTGAGTGCGTTATTTAAAAGGGCGGAAGAAAAATAACTCGACTCAAATTCGGGGATCGTCCACAGAGACGGATGAATTAATAATGTATAGAAATAACGGAGATTTATACATTTATTAAATGTAATGTAATTTATTTAATGTAAGATAAAATTATTTATCTTACATTATTATGAAATTATAATTCTTTCGTAATTTAGAATTAAGGTAAAATAAGGGAATAATTTTAGCCCTAACTTCACTTAAATATAATAAATTTAATATTATGACAAATAAATAATATTGTCATAATTAATATTATGGCAAATAGTAGCATTTCATTATGAACGTAGCTAAATTGGGGAAAACGTTTGTCTCTAAGCGGATTCGTAAAATCTGCATTTAGGAATAATCATTTTAAAAGATCACAACGTCTTAGAAGATTTCATTGGGAACAAACGTTTTATAAACGATTATATTAAGGATACACACTTTATAGACGACTGAATTAGGAATAAACATTTTATAGAAGTCCACAAAGATTTACAGCCGCGAGAACAGGGAATCATATTCTCTATATAAAAACAGCGAGTTACATGCGCTTATTCAAGATGCCCATCCACTGGTGATAAGTCAAATCGTTAATGGCAGAATTATTGAACGAATCTGTTCGTTAACAATAGACGGGCAAGATCATTCATTCATTTGTTAAGTAAAGGATTAGGCACGCCTAAACTATCCACTTCACCATTTCGTCAAATTAACTAAATTTCACCTGCTTTTGCTGATTAGATAAAGCTCGGCCGTGTGTCAATGCTCAGACACCTGCCTTTCTAGCGCCTTTTATCTTTCGCCATTTACAAACGAAAAATATTGGCATCGCATTTTCAGCTGCTGAACATCCAGCTGCAGATGAATATCAGAAAAAGTGTGAAAGTACAAGGGCAGGATGATGATAATATATTAATCTAAATGTGAAACAGCGAAAATAATTGGGACAGCAGAACTGAACACACAGTAGTCTATTTTTATAGTTTAAAGATCCTTCCGCCGAATGTATATACCATCTTCTTGTCATATTCCCTTGGTTGTTTACTCCCTTGGCTATATTTAGTTAATATTATGGATAGGGTGAAATGCTGTTACCATTAGTTTAATATTGAGGGCTGAGTTACTGGACATTATTTTCGTCGTTGTCGATAGGGCGGGGCAAAGTGACAGCGTAAAAGCCTGGATTCCCCGGGACCGTGAGGATGCGTACAGACATGCAACAGAACATCGTCGCGGAAGTCCTGTGTTACGCGATGTTATAGGATGAACATCGGCGTGTAACATCAGTGCGTAACAGCACTGCTTCCCATCAGTTCACGCCGATATCCAATCTACACTGACAAAACGCTGTTGATCGCGAACCTGTCCAAAGACACGAACGTGGTGTGCAACATAGCCTCGTGACATTATTTTGAAGCGACGGGGAAAACCCGATAACTGGTGGGACGTGGAAATGTTACGATGTTCTGTTACTGAGTGCGGTCCAGACTTGATACGTGACGGTGTTATGATGCGATGTTCTGTTGCATGTGTAGATGCGGCCCAAGGGTGCGTACAGACATGCAACAGAACATCGTAACGTAACATCCCGTGTTACGCGTTGATGTTACTGGGCGAACATCAGCCCGTTAACATCACTGCGTAAAACGGGATGTTCGCGATGTTTTGTTACGATGTTCTGCTACATGTCTGTACGCACCAGGGTTGGCAAGTTTCTGCCACAAAAGTGGCAATAACCGGCAGGGACCCAGAAAATAGTTATTTCATGCGTTAAAAACTTATCAAAGGGTTTTCTTTTCTTTCACGTTTAAAAAAAAATTTGATGTGGTTTTCAGATCGGAGAATTTTCTGAAGTAGAACATTTTCCCACAAGCTCTGAGGGGTCTGGAAGCGAAGAAGAGGTGGCAAAAATCGCAGTAACGAAAGGTATTTTTATTTTTGAATTTAATAATTCATGATAATATTTTGAAATGGAATTTACTAACACATCATTTAATAATATAATTTAAGATGATTTAATTGTATCACAAAATGGAATTTAAATATATAAATTCCATTTTTCAACATCTAACATCAAAATATAAATTACAAAGATTTGTAAGAAGTATTTGTAAGAAATAACAATGGACTAACAAACTTAATTTAACCTTTAATGTATCGCATCTATTAGATAATGGGAGAAATTTTTACTACAAGATACTCTTGTTTCACAGAAATAAATGGTCAATTAAAGGTGAAAGAAGTGTTTAGTGATTTATTTTCGAGCGCAGTTAGCTGATAGGTGCTAATACAAACGTGGCTCTGAGTTCAAATATCATTAGTATCGTTAATTAGTATCGTATTAAGAAAATCGTTATGCATATGTTTAGAATACGTGAGTTACCCAAATGGGGATGAAGACTATTATAATAACGACTGAAGATTATTTTAAAGAGGTTCAGTTTTTCTCAGGATATTAATTATGCCACTATTTGCAAATAGGTTACGAAATATTTCGCTCTTTATTTCATATACGAAAAAAAATAATGTTGTACTTTTGTCTAATCGCTGGAGGATGTTATTTTGTTTTCTTTTGATAAGAGTTTTCTCTTCGTAATCACTTACCTATTAATCTTTAATTTTATCGTATAACGGTTAATTTGGGTTATGTAAATTTTTCGCGATTTGTAAAGTGAATGCTAATAGGTTTATGAAGCGTTTTGAAGCAGCAAATATTTACTTTTATTTAAGAATGACTATCTGAAACTACTCAATATTAAGGTATGTCAATCAGAATGTGAAGCGCTGTGTATTGTGCCAGATCAATGGTAGTTTTCCAATGATTTGAGGGGAAAAACAAATCAAATTTCAAGTGACTAAACTACAAGAAGCCATTGAAATAATTAGGTATCCAAAATTAATGGGGGTTTCAGCTCAGGCTAATCGCAATTCCCATGTAATTTTCAAAGAGAAAAATCAAGAAACATGGAGGATGAGAATGAACAAAGAAAGATATTTCCTTTTAAGAATACATTTAGCTTACACACATGTGTGAAAATGAAGAAATTTATTGTATATCACAGTAGTTTAATTTATTTTGAAATTTAATTCATACTTGTATACCGTATTTATCATGAAAATATTATTTTTAATAAACATATGTAAAATTTTTTGCCACCATTTAGATAACAAGAAAGTGACCCACAGCATGCATCTGAAACAAGATGTCGAGCATTTGAAAGCTAATATACAACGTTTACAAAAGAGCCACAATTTGTTGAATGAAGAATTAAATTTGCTTCGAAGAAATTATAGTACTTCCCTAGCTCGTGTAGACAATACAGAGAGGACGTTAACTCAAATGGACAACACGACTTCCCAATGGTAAGAGATTGTTTAAAATTACATAATGTTCATTTTAAATATTCATTCATTCATTCGAAATTGGATTTGCTGTGGTTTTATGTCAGAAAGATGCTTGATATAGATTGCAGTATGTTACCTTGACATCTAAGATTAACGAGTCAAATTAGCACGATAAAAGTTGTCGGTTTCACCAGAGCTTGCGTTTTTTTTTTAATTAATAAAATAACTATGGTTATAGATCGAATATAGATGTCAAATACTAAATTCATAATAATTCTATGGTCATTCTCCGTAGGGATAAATGAAAATTGTCACAACATTGTTATTAATACTATTTTTACATCGTAGGTTTGAGGAGCATGCCCTTCTATCTGGAAGCCTGGACAATGTCCATGTTCGATTGACTCTTGTGGAAGAGAAAACTCAACAGAACAGCCGAAACATCGTGAATGTCACAGAAGCTATGACTGGAATGGACAAAGTCCATTCTTCAACAATTCAACTCTTTGAAGCTTTGGAAGGATTGGAAGAAGAATACAGCCAGTCCATTGGAGAACTTCAGAAAGAAGTATCTAAATTTGAGTTCAACGTTGCGCAAGTCCAAGGAGCGTTTGACATCCTGCGACACGACCAGAGCAGTCACCATGAAGAATTAAAAGCATTGAAGGTAATATGACAATTCTATTTTGAAAGCAAAATATTTTTTAGGATTGCATGTATGAAATAATGGCCGGTACTTTCCATTAATAGTCACTTGAAACCAGTGGCGTAGGTAGAAATTTCATAATGGGAGGGTTATAGGCTTAATGGGAGGGGTTACAGAGCTACAACTCATATATTCCTATGTTAAATATACAAAATTTCATTTGCGATGAGGGTTATAACCCTAAACCTCCTTACGCCTCAGCTCAGAACTACAACAAAATTGCCCTGCGGTGGCGCAGTGTGGTAACGCGTTCTCCTATTGCGCGGCTAATCCGGGTTCGACTCCCAGCAGTGCAAAAAGAACGCTTACTCAGAGATCTCATAAAAGATCGCACTGCTCACTGTAGTCCGGGGTTTGGTTCCCCAGGCCTTAAGAGGTTCGGATTCCTCGGAAAACAGTAGGTCCCGGCGCAGCATGACCACTGTAGTCTTTGAGCCGTAAAACCAAAAAACAAACAAACAATACAACAAAAATCGATTAAACTTTCTATGTTAATATGAATTATGAATTTTCAAAGACAAAATTACGTTTTTTATGTATGTGGCTACGCGTAAATTTAGTGATGAGTATAGCTTGTATAAAGTAAAACCAGTAAGGCTATTTAGATGAGACGACAACACAAATACTAATCCCTATTGTTCTGTAATTGTAGAGTTCCATACGCGGATAAATGGAAAAAGTAATTATAGACAAAGAAAAGTCTTAAATATTATCTATATGCATATTTTGTTCATCCATTTAAGGAGGATTTTTCTATAATAGTATATCTATATTTTCTATAATAGTAAGCCTAACTAATGTCCTTAACTATCCTTGTGCCACAAAGTACAAATGTTTTAATCTGATTCCAACGTTAACACTAATAAACTTATATAGTAAGTGCAATATTGGCACTAATCGATAGTTAATGTAGTATGCGTAATATTTGCACTAACCGATACTTAATGTAGTAAGTGTAATATTTATACTAATAGATACCTAATGAAGTAAGTGTACTATTTACACTAATCGATACTTACTGTAGCATACACACTGTAGTAAGTGTAAATTTAAATTAATTAATGGCCAAGATATAGATTACTTTCTTTGTTTATTGGTTAAAACTGCTTAGCATAACTTCCATAACCTAACAAACTTTAAGTTATATATATATATCATCATCATCATCATATTCAACCATTATCTATCCACTGCTGGATGAAGGTCTCTCCAAATGCTTTCCACACAAGTCTATCCTGGGCCATTCGTTTCCACGTCACCCCAACCTGTTTTCTTATTTCATCCACCCATCTAGTTTGAGGACGTTTTCTAGGTCTTC
>QLNU02010051.1:32602-49127 GCA_006491805.2 Dysdera silvatica
GTTCAGAAGTTTCTTCTGAAGGGAGATTGCAGGCTATTTTCAGAATGTATAGTCGAATCCGCTTAAATAGTCATGTACAATCCTCATTAGTGCATAAAATATTAAGCTTAACAAATTTTCCTATCTTTTTAATGTTAGATAGGCTAGCTTAACTGCATATCTATTGCCGCATGTATTTATTAAGTCAGGCTGGTATTTGATATTATGAGATTTTAATATGATAAGTATGCAAAAGAACAATCTCCAAGAAACAGTGCTTGCATTTCCACAAAACAGTCGCGGCGAATCCATACGCCGGAATTAACACTTGCCTACCTGCTGTCTGTTCACGAAAAGTAGTTCGATGGAATAATTAGAACATGGAGGCGACAACACAAACGGCCCAGCCACATCAGATGTGGTGGGGGAGACCCAATTTCAGAACTGGTTTTTAGCGAACTTTTGTCTGCGTCAAAAACAAGTTCTGAAATGAAGTCTCCCCCCCACACTGCTGTAAGCGGCTAGGCCGTTTGTGACGTCCCCTTCTCTTATTTCTGTTCCATCAGATTGCTTCTTGTGAACGAACAGTATATCGGAAGTCCATGCATTGCAGGAAGAGCGAATCACATGACCCCCTTTGTGTTTCATAGATTCTTACGATTTCATTCATTTGCAAGGAGTTGCTGGCCAGAACACATCCTTGCCTGTTGAGTATTTTTAAGTTCAGGCCTAAACACTCAGCGCGTTTACTGTAATTATAACAGAAAAAGGTAACCTATCTGTTTAACGATTTTGATCAAAATTAGATCATAAATTCTTTGTAATTAAATGTAAGTACACTGTGTACTTCCTGTTTTTATCCGTAAAATGGTTGTACGGTACATAGACGTAGGCAGAAAGTGCATAAGGAATGGTTATAGGCTCAATGGTGGGGGCGAGAGCTACAACTCATATATTCCTATGTTAAATATACAAAATTTCATTGCAATGGGGGTTACAACCCCCATCAACACCCCCCCCCTGCGTACGCCAGTTGTACCGTATATTATTATCAAAGTCAATACGGTACATAATTTATAATCTGAGAAATAAGAATATGTAATTTAATAACAATGTACTGTAAACAGTACAGAGGGAAAATAGCTCTCTCACACACACACACACACACACACACACACACGGCATCTTAAAGAAATCCGTCTAAGCACAAACCGCGTAACCGCACACAATTTCATTGCCGCGTCAATGTGCATTTGCGCGGTTTCCACTGTACCGTTTAGAGAGCTGGGCTCGAACTAGCAACCACTTGGTTGACGCCTAAAGACTCTGCCAATTAAACACAAATTCTGAACTTCGTGTCTGTCTGTATGTCTAAAATTAAAACCGGTGCCTTTTTTTTTTATCAGAGATTTTCTTCCTCCCAAATCTTACTATTCGCTGCGTCTTGAAGATTAAATTGCACTATTCGTAAAATTGCACTATTCGTAAAATTGCACTATTCGTGTATATCGTAGTAAATTGCACTATTCGTGGTAAGTACTACGTGGTACTACTTATGGTAACTACTGTCCGCTCACAAAAAGAAGTCCTGGCGCAGTATAGCCCAGATGCTCTTGCGCCATAAAAAAGCCAAACAAACAAACAGAGGTCCGGTGCGAAAGCCAGAAACAACAGGTGTCGACGTCACAAAATCGGCTTTTTCCACCGGATTGCACCGGGCATTACATCCTGTCCCTAGAAAGGCCAGTATAAGATGAACGACTCTATAAAGGTAGCCACTCATATTCATTCCAAATGGGTTGGAGTGACGTCATTCCCTTCCATTTGGAGCGACCTAAAAAATTGGGGGTGGGGGGTCATTCACGGATGCTCCATCAGTACACTACAAACGTTTCTTGAGTAGACTTCTGTGCTCAATGCAGTGATCTTCTGCATCAATGGAGGACGAATTTCTTTTACTTTCAACAGTAGTTTGCCCATACATCAAGAGTAGAAGGCCGAAAAGGAAGTGGATGAAACAGTGGCTTTTAAACAGACCCATTCTTAACCATGTAAACTTAATGAACGAATTAACCCTGCAACCCCATGATTGGAGGAATTACCTCCGGATGGACGAGCAAACTTATTTTCGCCCCGGCGGCCACCCTTCCCAATGAAACCCTTGCACAAAGAAGAAGAAGAAGAAGAAGAAACTTATTTTCGCCTGTTCTATCTGGTGACCCTTTTAATCAAGAAAAAAAGACAAAAATATGAGACGAAGCATCAGTCCTCATGAAAGACAGGCAGCAACTTTCAGATTTTTAGTAAGTGACATGAGTTATGAAGAACTGAAATTTCCTACAGCTATATTGCAAGGCCGTACTTACGGTGTTAGCGGCCCTTAAAAATAAATTTTTGATACAACACAACGATAAAAAGATTTACCAGGGTTTAGCATTACAAAATAAAGTCCTTCACTTGTCTGAACGCTGTAGGTAAAGGTAAGATAATGAAGTTAAATTGAAAATAGAGGACAAAAATTAATTAATTGAAATACGAATCATTGTAATTTATTATTACTCTAATTATTATAATTATAACGAATTAATGAAAAGTTTCTCAACGAACAAAGCTGCTTGTTTTATAATATTAGAACTTACAAAGTAATTTTTCTAGTTTTTCGTACAGCCATATTGTCTATCATGTTTGGCGCAGTATAGCCCAGATGCTCTTGCGCCATAAAAAATCCAAACAAACAAATTTTTGTACAGCCAAGTGTCGGAAAGAAGGTTTTTCTACTGTGGCCATATGGTCACCATAATAAACACGATAATGTACATAAGCTACTGAGGCTAACGCATAATAACACATGTATTTATTTCGACCACCATTTAAAAGTTGCATTATGGGAAGTATGACGTCACACACACAAAAGGTGAGTTGACCAAATACTCTGTCGAAAGTATATGGGGCCGCTAAAATCTGATTTCTTGGTATTTGCACTGCACATTTTTGGCGGCCGTGGGCGGACTCCCAGCTCGCACCCCCTAAGCACAGCCCTATATATTATAACGGAATCCGATAGAAACAATTTAACTAATTAACCTTCACAAATCTGGTAAATTCGCCAGATAAATTCCCCACAATCGAAGATGTCTTCACTAGACCCAGGCTCAACATCTACTAGTCCATTTACACATCACGATTCGCCATTGACGAGTGCGTCATCGTTCCACTTGTATCGAACTACCGAATGGGTTTTTCCACTCACGAAAACCTAGACAAGTTTTCACACTCACGACACGTTTTTGGAGTGACGGCATTCCGTTTGACATGATGGAACGACTGTGAGTGGCCACCTTAATATACAGAGAAAAAAAAGCTTGAATTTTTGTCAAAAACGTTAGGATTCAAAATTTAATTTGCTTTTAAGAAATCTTCCAGCGAACTTCCGTTACAGGAGGGAAAAAGTTTGATATTTGAAGTCTAGTGTTGCTATCATGGATTAGTGTCTCAGGACCACGGGCGCAGTTAGCGGGGTGCACAGGGGGGGACTCGTCCCCCCAATGTTGGCATTAGGGTTCCATATCCTCCTTCAATTTCAAACAAAATGCCTTTTAATGGTATATTGACACCCCCAATATTTTCATGACATCGGCGCCGAATCTCAGGACAATTGCTTTCTTTTTTCTATAATTTCTTTCTTTTCCTTTCATTCCCTTATATTTCTTGAGGAATCAGATCTGTTTAAATATACTGTGATATTAAATGTAAATGAATGGGAAATGTCCAGTAGTAAACTATAATAACAAAAGTGAAATTTTCATTAAAGCTAATTTGATTAAATACATTAATTCTCAGGCTGTTTAAATTTCACCTTATTTATATTAATTCATAATTGCTTATACATACCGATAAATGAATTACGTAATATCTGCTGGTTCGTTCGATTTTTATAACCTTTTAAGAATATTGTTTTTTTCTCATGTTAATAAAAAAAATTGCATTTAATTTTTAAAGACGTAACATATTTTGGACTGATATTTCAGGCCGTAACATATTTTGGACTGATATTTCAGGCCGTAACATATTTTGGACTGATATTTCAGGCCGTAACATATTTTGTACTGATATTTCAGGCCATAATAGCTTTCAACAAATATCATTATGCTAATAATTAAATATGATATATGGTTCGGTATTCTAATTTTAATTGATATAACAAATAACTGAAGTTGAAGATTTTTTTTGTATGTATTTTTTTCACTTTTTCGACCATCGTTGATATCTAATTTGTTACATATCCATATTTTCTAATTTCAATTCTCTTTTTATAGACTGTTCCATGAAAAATGTGCCAACTCAAACGTCAAGTTATTTAAGTGGTGTATATCTCATTCAAGTTCCCAATATACAAGGTGCAACAGAAGTGTACTGCGACATGAACACACAGGGAAAACGGTGGACAATATTGCAGCGCCGAATGGATGGTTCGGTAAACTTTTTCAGAGACTGGGATGATTACAGGCAAGGATTTGGTGACGCCAAAGGAGAATTTTGGCTTGGGAATGAGATTATTCATGAATTGACCCATGCGAGGAACTACACTTTGCGTATTGATATGTGGGATGTGTTTGACAGGTAATAATTGCTGCATGCAGCTAAATTTCGCTTTAACTTGTTTGAATTTTGCCCTGCTTTTCGGGCGCCAAACTTAATGGTGTATTTTAATGGCCGTACCACATCGGTTTACTTAATGGTCACATATGGTTTTTACAATGGTTTTTTTTTCTCATCCAACAGGTATATGTATGCAGAATATGATGAATTCAGAGTGTCATCTGAGGACGAGCTGTATAAACTGGAAGTCGGGCAGTACAGGGGAAACGCTAGCGATGCTCTTAAGCACCACCACAACATGGCTTTCAGTACGCATGACAGAGACAATGACGTCAGCAGTACACACTGTGCCATGTACTATTCGGCAGGTTGGTGGTATCAACATTGTCAGTACGTGAATGTGAATGGACGGTACGCCATAGGCATGACATGGTACGACTCAGAAAATAAAGATTGGGTACAATTAGCCAAAGTGGAAATGAAAATACGGACCACTGATGAATCATGACATCCATGACACATAGGAGGAAACAAGATTCGTAAATTGAAATTCGCATGGCAGTAGGTTTCTCTTCATTATTAAGCAATCTGACGTGTCACTACTGCACTGAGAAACATCACAGAAAGGAAGTCAAATTCTCGTTGAAAACAATCTTCAAATCTAGTTTTGTGTGATTGAATTCTCCCAATTTGGACCCTTTGTGAACTGAAATCTTTGTGGACTAAATTCTCCCAAGAATTTCACATAAGAATTCAAGGTTTGACCTAGGTCATTCGAACATATCCTTTTTTTCTACCCTTTGAACATAGGTGGATAAGAACAAAACTCTGTTTAGATTATTTCTATTTAAACAGAACCAAATAGCCAAGATATGTGCCAATCGCTTCGTAAATCATGATAAGGACAATTACATTTTAAATTAACAAGAATAAATAAAGATCAGTCAGACACAAATCCATGGCCTGTCCAATCACTGACTTTTAACTTGTGAAACTAGCGAAGAATGGTCTTAACATTATTGAGTGACCAGGAAAGTTCGTGCAGTTTTGTTAAAGACTGAGTTAATCTAGTTCAACAAACCTCTTTGAATACGAATATGATCGTAGTCTTATAGTTTCAAAGTTATTTTCATTGAAGCCTATATGGATAAGTGTGTGTGCTATGTTTGTATATATATGTCTAAGGGCTCAATCTTTTGTTCATCTCATATTTGTTTCATGTCATATTTGTTATGTTACGTTCTATATTACACCAGTGATCGTAAACGTTTCAGAGAAAGAAATGCTCAATCTTAGTATCCTCGTATAGAGACAAACGTCCTTATGCTAGAATTATTTACATTGAAACAAAACATTTATTTTAAATTTGACTTTTTGCTATTCAGTAGCCAACTCTCGGAATCCCCCTTTTCACTGCTTTATAGTGTATGGTGCTATATTCATCGCGAAAGTATCTCTTGAGAAAAACTAAATCTTTTAACTGGAATTGGTAACAACAGTTCACAAATTTTCAATCTCCAAACCATTGTTTTCTCGTTATCAATCGTTAATTCTTGAGGGTTCTCATGCACCTGAAGAATGGAAACCCTAAAGAATTAGTGAGGGGTTCCTAGGAAACTCGGAATTGTCAGGGGATTTGAAATAATCCCTAAAAGTAAGAATAAAACGAGATTTTTTCGTCAAACATGGAAATTCTTCTTAAATTCTATTTTGAATATCTAAATCCCCCACGAACATAGAACCATTTTCTCCACAACTGAATTTCGGTTTGAAGTTTCGCTCGTTATTGGTCTGGCAATATTTTTAAAAAGTTGGGGAAGATCCTTGAAAAGTCAAAAGATCTTTTCCTCCAATATGGATGTAAACCCTGTTCATAATATGATCATTAGCTCAAAATTTCCTTACACAATTTGTGATATTGGTCTTTTATTAATGTTCATTTGAGAACTCAGGAACTACTCGAAACTTCAATTTTCTATATTGTAAACATATGGATGAAAGCAAGTATCAGATGTAGAATTACGAAAAATCATCAACTTCGGAGAACCTATTTTTTTCTTATAGTTTCATTTTTAAAAAGAATGCATTCTTGTCACTCTTTTTCCAGAGCCGTTCACGGAACGAGAATGACCGTTCTTATTCGCAGTGGAAATGATTCGTTCATCTAAGTGAATTTGCTCTCGTTTGCTTTTAACGAAAATATCAGTCTTGCTTGCGTTAGACAATCATCATTTTCATTTTCCCCATACCCTAAATCTGATTGAAAAATTATAACCAAATAGTTACTTATATCAAATCGATGCTTATTTGTCAAGGAGGATGCTTATATTTTTGAGCAGAGTTAGTTGAATACATCAGTAGTAAAATTTGAGGAATTTTCTGATTGACTCTTGCAATATATTAGACATCTTGTCAAGCAATAAATACTTAAACCAATGAAAAAAAGTTCACTTAAGAAGTTTCAAATTTGCATGGTTCTTTGAAGTCCAGAATTTTCGTAAACTTTAAAAGTCCGTTTTTCACTCAGAATTTCCACTTTGTGTACAGATAATTTATGTCACGAATTCTAAACATTAACTGTGCATATTTTTGCTCAAACAGTGCCAGTGTTAATAATGCATAATAAATAAAGACGGTTTAATGAAAATGTTATACTCAGAAGATCATGTATCTAGATTCACAACATAACTGTTCTACATAAGGCACTGTATGTTATATATTTATACTTAGTTTAACTTACATTTAGAGACAGATTGGTCTTTCATAATGTATTTATTTTTTATTGAATTTTTAACAAAAGGATTTTACATTAAATGTCTTATTGATGTCTATTGTGTTAGCCATTCATTGAGATGTTACAAAGTTCTAAAACATTTGTCACGTGTTATTCAATTAAGAACCCTAAAAGTTCAGATTATTCTTCCCAAGTGTTCAAATTCTCTTCTCTCTGGTTATTATGGCTGAAACCTATAGATTGGAATGTAAACCTTTAAACATAAAACCTGAATCTTAAAATGTAGAACTTGAATTTGAAAACGTAATGTTAGAAATGCGCCAAACTTCGATTTCTTCAAAAGGAATACTCAGTGTAATCTATTTCATCGTCAACTACAGAAGAGTACTACCAAAAGGATACATCATGCCCCCACTCCAAATAAGATAAAGATAGGAGCTGGACAATAGACAAGGATTTCAGTCCGATTCACAACCACACCTCTTCAAGTAGCAAATCGCCCTATGACAGAAATACTATAATCTCCGAGCTTCAACGTAAACGAAATCAACAGCATTCCTTAAAAATTCTCTACATTTGAGAAAATTTCTCGCGGCGTGTAGTCTTTATCATTTTATAATAAAATTTCAGAACATTTTTAACTGTAATTACAAAGAAATTTTTAATACTTTGCACACATGTTTTTTCTCTAGACAAAACTGTGATAATCACAGGATGAAACCTCCCTGCCCTCATCTACTGACGATAATCGAATATGTCCGAATAGTAAAAGCAATAATTAAAACAAGTATAATAAAAAAATTTTTTTTTAAAGTCAATTCCTTCAATTCGCTGCTCAAATAAAAGGGAAGAAAGGGAAAAATTGCGAAAAGCAATTTTGGCGACATTTGGCTGTAATTGGCGGCAAGCATTAATCGCCAAATACACCAAAGGAAAGCAAAAAAAAAATCATTTAAATTTAATTAATGAATTAATATTTGAAAAAACTGTATTAACATCAAGTGTCATCCACTACAAGTTTAAAAAAATTTATTTGAACTTGATTGGATGGATAGAAAGTATTTTATTAACGATTGAAAATTTGAACAAGATATATAAATATATATATATAGGGAGAGTGTGAGCTAATAGAAGGAATTGAAAAAAAAACATGCCAATCATTGCAATTTTTCAATTCTGCGAAACTTGCATTTTTCTTATTCATTCACTGAAGACAACAGAGGATATGTGTGTTGTTAAGCACAAACTCATTGAAAACATGGCAAAACCACATCGAAATGTCATAAATAAAATTTAAAAATTCTTGTTCCCAAACTCATTATGATTTTAGCTGCATCAACGCTGGCTTCATCCTCCCCGTTCTCACAGTTTCTCGAATGAGGCCATGAATTAAAAATTAAAGTTTTCATCATTAAATTTGCAAAATTATCAAAGCAGCAAGGTTCTAAAAAGAGATTTTTGCAATACGTTACTCATCTGGAGGAGGGGCATGTAACAAGCTATGGCCTTCTACTTTCCTCTATTTTTAACCCAATCACCAGTCGACGTTCTTTAACCTCAAAACTATTAATGTGATATTAAAAATATTACTTAACAGAATGTAACACCGAGACTAATTTGTTTTTATGAAGTAAAATTAACTCGAGTAATAAGCATTTTTTTTTAATTAATATTCTATTACATTTGTGACGCACTAAACACAGTAAAGATCTGTGTTCATCGACTTGACGCACTGAAGATGCTGCCTTCCCTTTAAGCTGTGTGCCAACTCGTTTTAAGGCAAAACCATTAAACGAGTTTTTAGATGGGCAAATTCGTTCATTTAGTGAATGAGTTGGCTCGTCAGTATCCCCTTCATTTCCTTCCGGGCGGAAGGATATATTTTCTTCACGTGATCTTAGTTGTTCGGTGTTTGATATTACAGATCCGTGCAGAGGATTTCAAGAAGGGGGGTGTTAATGCGGGGCGGGGGGGTTAACATTGGTCTTATGGAAATAATTTTGGTCTCAATAGCTTTTATTCGTATAAGCGGAGTATTCAATTACCCGAAACCCGTTTAAGTGGGGCCGACAGTGTCTGTTAATAAGGGAGAGTTTCAAGTATTACGTAAGCAATATTTTGGCCATTTCAACCCTCCCTCCCCAGGGTAAGCAAAAATTAACATTGGTTAACATAGGAAAGTAAGACAAACGGCAACCCCTCACTCCCCCAAAGGTGCTTACGTAATACTTGAACTCTCACTAACAACAACAACCAAGATCTTTGCTTTTGAATAAATACTAATATACATAGTGAAAAAAAAAATATATATATATACGCACATTGGTTGTGAAGTTAAAAGATACACATATATCAATCACATGTCTGTCAGCAAATTATTCTTAGGTGATTATAAATATCACACTATGTATCACGGATCTATTTATGTGCACGCTCAGAAAGATTAGGGAGTGTCAGACTACACAGCAAATAATGTTTTCAAAAAGCCCGAACAGTGAATGATTAATAATAATTTGACATTTGAATTTAACGACACAACTCACCTCCAGGGGCACCGAATCTATGAATATGGACAAAAACCAGTTGAGCGTAATTGTGCTAAGCTCGATGTCAAGTTCCGCCAAATGGTTGGAGATCTTCGGCAGTTTGTCCTTTAATAGATCTTTTAGCACCTCTTGATCAGCCTGAGCCCCAATAAGGTTCTGGTCGAAGTAACTTGGTGTAAAGTACCTTTCCACGATCGCCACTAAACACCTAAAATCACAATCAAACACCTTGAGTTACTATCATTAGAAATTGGATGCTTACTGCTACATATAACGCACTTTATTGCTAAATATAACAGATTTTATTTCTCAATATAACAGATTTTATTTCTCAATATAACAGACTTTATTTAAATGTGACGTACATTATTGCTAAGTATAACAGACTATTTCTAAATATAACAGACTTCATATTGCCAAATATAACATTTTGTTAGTCTTTATTTTCTTTCGAACGTTTCACCATCTAATCACGCCATACCATCGGCGTTGGTATCACTACGCCAATAAACGTTGATTGATTGACATTGTTGTTAGACTTCATATTGCCAAATATAACATTTTGTTGCTAAATATAGCAGACTGTTGCTAAATATAACAGACCATTGTTAAATATAAGACTTTATTGCTAAATATAAGACTGCATTGCTAAATATAACAGGCAGCCGACAGATTCAGATAATTTTATAAAACAAAGACAAGTATTTGGCTTATTTCAATGAAAGGGGAAAAGGATTATTGGCACTTCAAGGAATTAAAATTATATTTCCTGATTTTCGTAGCAATGATCATAGATCCGGTTTTTTTTTTTGTTTTTTTTAATGAGGCCTTTAGCCTCATTCCCACAGGATCTACTGATTGACGAGGGTTTTGGGACTCTGGCCAATCTAGTTTAGCACAGAAACGGGACTTAGGGCTACACGCAAGGGTTCTAAATAAATTTTCTTCACGGTAGAAAAATGCTTTATTTCTGAGCCACTGTAGTGGCTGTTACCAATAGCACTCGGAAGTACCAACAGTTTCCAGGCAATCATCCTCTCGGTTGCTAACCGCACCCAATGCTACTTAATCTTCGGTATTTTGAACAGAACCGGCATTTACAGTATGGCCGGTGGCTACCGTGTTTAAAGACACAAGTTACATACATTTTGGGCTAAAGGATCTTTATATAAAACAATAACAGTGCCGTCTTAATGGGGGCCCACTTGGCTCCGACCCAAAATGGGGGGCCTAAATGGCAAAATTTGCTACTTATACATTATATCTTCCTTATTGCAAACATTTGGAAGCTCCCAAAATAATCGAGTTTAAAGACTCAGAAGACCTAAGAAGATCGCTAAACAGTAATTTTGTATATTTGAGGCTGTAACTTGATTTTGCAATGTTTCCAAACCACAAAACGTCGTCCTATTGTCAACGTTAACGCCTCTCGTAATGGTTATTACTGCGATTACTACAAATGGTTAAGAAAGCTGGTAGGAAACGGGCGTTCTTTCAAACGATGTGTTAACCCTTAGAGATGTCTAATTAGGAACAATAAAACGCGCCCAAAGAAGTCGTTAGAATCCATCCGTTGAAATCCTTGGAAAATGAACCCATTTTCCTCTTGCTGAAATGCGAGTTGTTCGTGTGTAACGAAGTTTACTTTGAGTGAGATGATGTTTAATCGCGATAGTTGCGTTTAATTAAACGTTTAAGAAAAATTAATAAAAAATGTATTATTATATACATGGGTTGTTTTAGCAGTGGCAACAATGCTGGCAAGACGCGCCACCAAATAAGGCCAGTCAGTGTTGCCAGATCTGAAGATTAAAATGTATCAAATTGTGCTCTAAAAGTAGCAGATTTGAACTATTTGTATCAAATATAAAAAGATTTATTTATAGTAAAGATATAAAGACACACTGCGCAAAATATTGTATAAAATAAAACACATAATCACAGTTTAAATTAATAAAACGGTTGATAGCTATTTCGGAAGCACTTTAGGCTTCCTTCTTCGGATCCCTAGTTACACTAAAGTGGTACATTTGCCAAGAAGTCAATCAATACCAACATGCTAGTCATAAATTAGTTCGGGTAAACCAGTTGTATGGTCCCGTAGCCGATATCTCTTGCTATGGGGCAGAAAAGTTTCTTCATCTAAAACCCTCCATTTGGAATTGACATGCTTTTCTGCACTGGAAGGACTTATTGAAGAAATTGATATCTCAGAAGCAAATGAAAACATTGTTAAGACAATAGTTGAAACTGCTGGGGAAATTGGTGGTGTAACCTGTAAAAAGCACAATAGCAAATTATCTGAGAAGACGAAACAGCTCATGAAAAGGCGAAGAGATATGAAGGTGGACAATCGAAATACCAGTTCCAGGATTGAGTACATAGAACTTTGTAAAACTCTGCGCAAAAGCATGAAAGAAGACATAAGAAAATTCAACTGTGAGCTAGTAAGGAAAGCCATTGAAAATAACAAGAGCCTTAGGGTTGTTAAAGGAAGTTTATCTGTTGGGAAGAAACACATCATTGCATTAAAAGGAGAGGATGGCACCGTAACAAGAAATAGGGAAGAAATACTTAGAAGAGTTGAAGAATTCTACAAAAAACTATATGAAAGTAACAGTGGATTAAACGAAGACATTGAAATAGTCGAAGGAACAGCTCCTAAAATCTTAAAAGAAGAAGTAGCATTTGCAATAAAAAGTATGAAGAAAGGAAGATCCCCTGGCGATGATGGCATTACATTAGATATCTTAAAAGAAGCTGGAGAACATGTAGAAGACATACTCGCAAAATTCTTTACCAAATGCCTTAACAGTCGTAGTGTACCAAACAAATGGGATTCTGTAACAGTAATTCTTTTGTATAAAAAGGGGGATAAAGAGGATTTGAAAAATTACCAACCAATTAGCTTGTTATCTGTTATTTATAAAATCTCCACAAAAGTGCTAACACATCGTCTACAGAAGAAATTAGATGCAGCTCAACCAAGGGAACAAGCTGGATTTCGAAGTGGATTCAGTACAGTGGACCATATTCAAGTATTAAGAGAATTAATTGAAAGAACACATGAATATGAACTTCCATTGTGTGTGGCATTTATTGACTATGAGAAGGCCTTTGACTCTATTAAAACATCAGCAGTCATCAACTCTTTAAGATCAGCAGACATCGAGGATGTGTACATTGACATGGTGAAACGTGTGTATAAAAATGCAAGTGCAAAATTTCGGTTACATAAAGATACCGAAGCTATCAAAATTGGTAAAGGTGTGAGGCAGGGAGATACCATTTCTCCAAAACTTTTTACTTCAGCTTTACAGATGATTTTTCAGCAGATAAATTGGAATAACAAGGGAATAAAAATAAATGGTGAATATTTAAATCATTTGCGGTTTGCTGATGACATTGTTATTTTTTCAACGAACCCATCAGAACTCCAAGACATGGTACAAGAGCTCTCAACTAGAAGTAAAGAAGTTGGACTCAAGATGAACCTACAAAAAACTAAGATCATGTTCAATAATTTCGTAGAGGAAACAAAAATACAAGTTGACAACATTGAGCTAGAAATTGCTGATTCATATATTTACCTTGGCCAGCTGATTTCAATGGATGGCAACATTATGAAAGAACTCAACAGACGTATTAAACTTGGCTGGAGTGCATTTGGAAGAAACAGTTTTATCCTGAAGGGGAAATTGCCTTTGTGTCTAAAAAGAAAGGTCTTCAACCAGTGTGTATTGCCAGTCCTCTCTTATGGATCAGAGACATGGAGTCTAACAGTTGGAGCAATACGAAAGTTACAGACAACGCAAAGGAGCATGGAGAGGTGCATGCTTGGAATAACTAGGAGAGATCGAAAAAGAAACACTTGGGTGAGAGAGCAAACTAGAGTAGAGGACATCATTGTTAAAGTAAAAGGGCTGAAATGGCGATGGGCTGGGCATATTGCAAGAAGAACTGATCAACGATGGACAACAGAAATTCTGAACTGGATTCCAAGAGACCACCGAAGACCTAGAAAACGTCCTCAAACTAGATGGGTGGATGAAATAAGAAAACAGGTTGGGGTGACGTGGAAACGAATGGCCCAGGATAGACTTGTGTGGAAAGCATTTGGAGAGACCTTCATCCAGCAGTGGATAGATAATGGTTGAATATGATATATATATATATATATCATAGTAAATACAATTATTTTGCTAGAAAACAGAAATGAAGGAGTGGCTCACCGCTTCACTCGTTCTTGAAATCACGAGCCGCCACTGTACCTTTTTAGTGTTAAATTTTGATTCAGGGCGTGGGGTGATCGTCCCTCTAAATCCGTGCCTGGCGAAATGTGCCGTATTTTTACGCTTTGATTGTTGTAAGATGTATTGGGATTATCTTTTTTTTTACGGTGGGGGAACACACCCACATCATTCGCCTAGGGCGGTAAATTTACTTGCGCCGGCCCTGACCACAGGTAAGTTAAATGATTACCTTCCTTCACAGCAGATGAACTCGCCGTTCCTCCTCTATGCACGTGCCCAGTGATAACATGAACAGAGCATTTGTGAAAGATCTGTCGCGGCATACAGTCGCAATGTTTTCGCAGGAAGAGCGGAGGAGCTGGTTAAAAATCGGAAGCGCTGGAGCTCGCAACGCACGTCAGTGTTAGCAAAGACTGCAGGAGGCTTGCGATGTATCTGCATTACCTTACTGGACAGTAGCAAGGTGGATAAGAAGAAAATGACGACACTTTATGCATAACCCACTCATCAATCTGCACGACACTGCAAGGAAGTATGCAGCAGGAGATGATTTGTTCAATCGCTGAAGCTGGGAAGTGTGTTACCACCCTTCATACTCTCCGAATTTAAGTCCCTGAGACTTCGACCTAATCCCTCTGATGAAGAAACCACTGCGTGCGATTCGCTTTCGAACAGTTGAAGACCTTCTTCAGGCAATAGATGGCTCTCTTCGCACCATAGAGAGATTAGGCAGTACCAACGGTATTCAAAGGCTTCCGTGTCAATAGATATATGTTGTACGCAACGCTGGTGAATACATCGAAGGCCTGTAAAACTTACAACCTTGTATGTATGCTATGTATCTAGAAAATAAATAGTTGCCACTACTAAAAAACAACCCATGTATTGTAGTTTGAGGTAAAACAATGAATTCGTTATTCGTAACTCAAACGCATTAGATTGTTGTTGTAAGCTTAAAAACAAAGACGCAGTCCGATTGCGATAAAAATTGGTGGACGTAAAGAACATACATAGAAAAAGAAACGATTAAAATTTCAGAACAATTGAATGATTTATTGCAGAGTTTGACCGTTACAAAGGGAGAAAGTCAAAAAGACGTTGGTCCACCTCTGGCCTGGATGCAAGCTGTCACCCGGCGTGGCATAGACTGATAAAGATCCCGGATGGTGTCCTGCGGAATTTCTTGCCAAATTGTCACCAACTATCGGGCTAAATCGTCAACATTCCTGGATGGTTGCAATCGCCTTCCCATAGGGTCCCAAATGTGCTCTATAGGAGAGAGATCAGGAGATCTAGCTTGCCAAGGAAGTGTTGGGAAAGCTTGAAGACAATTCATAGCAACACGTGCCGTATGCGGCCGGGCATTGTCTTGTTGAAACGTAAGTCCAGGGTGTCGCAAAAGGAACGGTAACACAACCGGTCGTAGAATGTCGTCTACGTACCGCTGTGCTGTAAGTGTGCCAGAAATGACCACCAAAGGGGTCCGGCTATCAAAGGAGATGGCACCCCAGACCATAGCGCCCTGTTGTGGGCATGTGTGGCGTGCGATAGTAAGGGCAGGATCCCCACGCTGCCCTGGACGTCTGCAGTTGTCGTCAGGACACAGTTGGAAACGGGACTCAGTCACTAAAGACTATACGTCCCCAGTCAGCGCAGTTCCAAGTTGATCGAGCCCGGCACCACTGTAATCGGACTTGACGGTGTAAAGGCGTGAGAGGTAAGCGGCGTAACGGTCGGCGCGAGCGTAAATTCCGCTCTCTCAGTCGTCTGCAGAGGGTCATGTTGGACACATGTGTGCGGGCCACACGTTGGATAGTTGATAATGACGAATCCGTGCTGTGACAACTGTTCTGACAATCGCTCTGTCTTCCCGTTCTGTTGTGGCCCTAGGTCGACCGCTGCCGTTAAGACGCTGACATCTATTGATCTGTTGATTATATCTGACTCACTATTGCAATTTCCGTCCAATCGCTGCATCACTTCGACCCACATGTCCAGCGATTCTTCGATTCGTCCAACCAGCCTCTTTCAATCCGATAGCACGACCTCTTTCAAACTCTGACATATGCTCGTAATGAGCACGAATCTTTCGGCGAGGCATTGTTACAGTCGACGTAAGATATCCGCAGTCAAAATGCAACAGAAATTTTGACCACATATTGAGAATCGCTCCTTATATGCGCAGTTCCGATGCGCTGGAGTTCCCGCTATTCATTCATTGGACACCAAATTTTAATCATTTGCATGTTCGGTTAAAATGTCTTTTCATACAAAATTTTATTACAACTAGACAACTCCTTCTTGGTGCATCGATTTTTTTGTTATAGAGTGTATTTTGATCCAATTAGAAGAAACATTTTCAATTTTTTGTTATTGATGGTGGCGTTATTTGAAACTGCATTTACTTTAAACTG